>WEKX01000414.1:301746-313221 GCA_013390025.1 Pitta sordida
CCCCCGCACCGGCGGGTCCGGGCAGGGAAGTTGGGAGCGGCATCGGGGCGGTTTTGAACGGTGACTTTATCGGTTGGCCACCCCGAGAACCAACAGTAATTCCACACTGCGGATCGAGTTTGGGTTAAAAAATACAGCAACAAAGAATCGGTGGCACAAACAACTGCGACCCATTTTTAAAAGAGGAGACATTTTAAAGAAGCCAAGCAGATCAGTGGAAGAAACGCTCAACTTCTATGCTCTTGAAGAACCAGATAAATTCAAGTGAAACAGGCAAAAAGGGTGGCGGGATTAAGTAAAACTCGTGGAGAAGTATTAACGTTCAGCAGCTCCTGACACAAGAATTAAAAGTACATCTTTTAAATACCGATGATCTTGCCTTGCCTGAAACGGCCCATACCGGGTTATTTGTAGGAAAGTAGAAGCTACACTTGCTTACACCAACCCTTCACACGACACACATGGTATCCTCCTCCTCTTTTTTCTCTCTTTCTTTGGCATAGTCTCACACTCGGGCAGGGTTAAAGTACAGCGAGAGCCAAAGGAATGCTCCCTACAAACCATAACGCTATAAAGTTATAGCACAGGGCCATGACTTACATGCAAGTGATTTCAGTACAAACTGGTTAAATTATTTTAAAAATCAACAATATTTCTAAGCAAAGCTGATCTCCACATGAAGAAACATGCATATGTAGAAAGATGCCATTGTTTTCAGTTTCCTCTTCAGCCTCTGGCTGCGATTTTAATTGTGCTGGAGGATCTTCATTAGTATTAACACATGGGGAGATTTCACAAAGCTGCTTCATTAGGAAAAAAAAAAAGCAAGCCTGGCAGACTAGGTCTTTTTGCATGCGATGAGAATGTCAGCCTTACCTCGGTCATTTGTAACATAATAAGTGCGAGCACAATGATTGCAATGCAGGAGCACTGGGGGAAGGGCAAACATGCCACCTAATACGGGTACGAGACAAGAAAGCTCCTCATTACACAGTAAAATGTATGCTAAAAATTAGTGCAGATGATGTCTCGTGAGACTCATGCTAAACACATTAATGTGCTGATATGTTTTTAATTATTATTTTTGTACTAGGTTATTTCATTCCCAGGATTCACACCCAGAAGCAAAGGTTTGCCAGCTCTTATTGATTCTTCTTTTTTTTTTTGTCCACCACATTCTCGGAATACAGATTTTAATCATTTCACTACACCACGCTCAGTAATTTCATTAAAAACTGGAAGCTTCCATCCCCAGAAAGGCATTTAATTTCAATGACACACAATTTCTTTAAGCAGCAAACTGTCTCAACAGTAAAAACTGGCCTAAGGTTCAAATGCATAATTTAGTCCCAAGTTCTCCATGCTCTGCATTCCTTTGAAGCTATAATTTGACTAACTACCTAATAACTGTAATAAGGACAATGATTTCCTTATAATATGTTATTAACCCACATTTAATTAACTCAGAGGCCAAGCTCTGTATGTTTGATTGGGTCAGTACCTCTCTAACCTCAAAATTTACTAAATAATGGTCTCAAAAAAAGAGTTTGGGATAGGAATGGATACAGGTACAATAAATACGTGGCTGCTTTGCTCAGAACGTTGTGCATCAAAAGCTCATGCACCTTCCAGTGTAACAATACTGTCACTAAGGATGTAACAGGATTTTTTAAGGGGAAACAAAAAATGGATTTGGATAATTTGCATATACACCACTGGAATATATTGAACAACAAAATATGAACACCATCTTTCTCATTTCACTCAATATGAATTTGACCTTCAGTCAACAACGTAATATAGTTTTAGGTAACTATACAGTATTTTAAAATCTACAACAAAATATGTTTTAAAAGTTACGTTTTTCCACTGGTCACAAAAAAATTAGATCTACTACTGCAGCATTACTAAGGTTTGAAAAATGTATTCACAGTTCTTGTTTCTTTATATGATTATTCAACAGAAATTGTTGTTAGTGGATGGTCCACTAACTGCACCATGTATATGTACTACAAAAACATTATTCTGTTTTTTGGTATGCTTTCTTTGTATGATGAATTAATTACAAATACAGTTAGCCTCTGCATTCTTCTCAGACTTCCAGTCTGAATAAATACCATTGATAAATACACCATGGCAGAGTGTTTTCTGCTACGCTCATTGACCCTATCAGAAATACTTTTTAACTAGTTGCATGCAGAAATGCTTTCATAACCTTAACTGCTGACTTGGGAGAAAACAGAAATAGGATAAGTATCATATTTACAGACATGTAGCCTCACAATGTGCCCAGGTGGCTCAGAGGGCCAATGGCATCCTGGCCTGTATCAGGAACANCCCAAGATTATCTCTGATGGTTAAAGCCTGGTCATTCACTTAAGAGTTGGACTCGATGATCCTTGTGGGTCCCTTCCAACTCAGAATGTTCTGTGATTTTTTGATTCTGTGAATTACACTGGTGTCACTAGGGGCATTTATGTGGCATACATAGATGTCTGGAAGATCAAACCTCAAATACCTAAGGGACTGCATAGGTGGAGTTGACTGTAATGATCTCCTCAAAGGTACGGTCAGCTTGAGAAATTCTCCACCTCTACTCATAGGTTTGCATCACAGGTTTATAGCCTTTCATTTGTAGTGGTTTGTGGGGCTACACTAAAGTTAAAACCCACACAGACATTTCCAAAATCTGATCTTGTAACATACCTCTGTTCTGGGCAGACCTTCTTCTGCACCTAACCAAACAAAAAGTCTTTGAAAGCAATGTAAAAGGCCATTAGACACTAGAAACTGCACTATGCATTTAATGCATGCTGTTAATAAAAATCTAAAAGGTTGATTTTAGTAAAAAGTTGAATATGTACTATATAGTTCAAGTCCAATGTATCCTTGCACAATCATGATGTGCAACCTGTTTTTTAAAACACTCCATTTGAAAATATTGCATAGCCTTTTTGCTGGATTTACTCTGTGTTTAGGAGGTTTATTGTCATCATAGACACTTGTTTGCAGTTGCAGAGATTATCCTACTGCTCGCTAACAGCTATTTATACAATTTCACATGTCTGCGTACTCCTGGCTTTATGCTCTTACACTTCTGGATTTATTATGGCATCCTGGAGTGGTCAAATGAGGATCTGGTTCACCATAATGAATGAGGCTCAAGGTACAAAGGACCAAGGGATCTTTAAAAGCACAAGTCAGTCTATATGAAGTATAAAACAAATGTAATAGTTTTGAAAATACATAGCTTGATGTGTTCACCACTAAGCTGCTTTTGTTGAGAAATGCTGTGTACGTAATTGTTGAAAATCAGTATGTAACAGTTCTTCTAAAGCTTTGCAAAGGTGTGGAGCTAAATAAATCCCCAGAACAGATGTGACTGGTTTGCAGAAAACACAGATTTGAAGAGCCAAAATAAGAACTTCTGAAGGATGGGAAAAAAAATCTAGATTTCAATTTCACAAATATTGTAGAAGCCTAGAAATCTTCCCAAAGGAGCTTCTGCATCAAGCTATTACAAGCAATTTACCAAACACGATGAGTAGAAAGTACACTCATCTTCCCACACATCTCACTGTGAAAAAGGCAAAATTAGCTACAAGTTATTTCCCTTCACTCCTCAGTCATTAAAGGATACTCTACTTCTCTTCACA
The DNA here is from genome assembly GCA_013390025.1 of Pitta sordida. Lineage (NCBI taxonomy): Eukaryota > Metazoa > Chordata > Aves > Passeriformes > Pittidae > Pitta > Pitta sordida. Next base: position 305,403 of record WEKX01000414.1, read on the forward strand.
GATAGAGGAACCTATCATTTGTTCTGCCAATCCCATTTTACCAGTGTCTTATACTCCAGCTTTGCCTTCTGTAGCTACTCCAGCATCTCTTTCACATTTGTGAACCAAAATAGTCTTTTTATTAACCAATGTAATACATCTAAAAAGTGAGAAATGTCAGTTCAATCTAAGCAATTAAATATTAACAGTTTGAAAGTAGATAGACTGTTCTTCACTAGGTTCCCCTCTATACTGATATTTCCATTATATTTGACAGTTAAAGTTTATGGCTCTGCCTTGTACTCAGAACTAATGTTTGATTTTAAGCACTAGAGTGTATTCAACTGCAAGTTGTTTGTGGCATGTATCCAGGATGTTTTGTTTACCTTTGAAACGAATGAAAAACAAGCTCATTTTACATTTTTGTTAAATATTGTTCTACCAAAATCGTTGCAAAATACAGTGACCAAAGGATATACATAAAAACAAAAGAATCAGAGGTTACTTCTGTGTCATTTCCCCCCTAAGTGTTTCAGAAAAAGGAAAGCAGGGATATAGGTACTAACCTGCAAATTCAGTTAATTTTTATCTTCTTCCAAAGAATGGATGCTTTTTGCTATTTAGGCATATTTGACATTTCCTCTTTCCTATGTAAGTCTACAAAATACCTTAAATAACAGCTGGGTTGATTTTCTCATGTCCATGAAGCTCCCTTTTTTCCTGGACTACAATTAAAACTAGTTTTCCATGATCAAAGGATGTGGTGTGGGATTTTTTTTCTCTCTCTTTTTTAACCACAAGGATTCAAGAAAGCAAGCCCACCTGAAAATTGAGTGTAGATCTGTAATAATTACACCCACACGTGAAAAGTAGCTCTTCCAGGGCAGAGCACAATAGCTGTTACCCAGCAGAAAATGCTACACAATAGTTTGGGACAGGAAGTGATGGCATCTCATTAAACTATAGCTAAGCAGGAAATAACCTTATGTAATTAGCCAACCTGGAGCCTGGCCAGGTCACAAGCATTAAGAACTCTTGCGAAAATTTCATCACACTCTTAGGTAATTGTCCATGAACTTTGTTTAAAACCACAGCACATTACTATGGTGTATATAGTGCAGCATGCACTGAAAGAAGCTATGACAAAATATTTTCTCAGTATATACATTATAAACTTGCACTTAGACTATTAGAAGTGTTACATTTAGTGAGCTTCAAATAATTTTATCCATAAAATGGCTTCATCAAAGAAATCAGTAAAGATTCCTTTGATGTTTCTTGTGCCATTATGTTTTAACATGAACAGAAAAATATTTTAAAAAAACCCAAATGCCAAAGATTCTGAATGTCTACTCTGGAATTTCAACATGAACTCATACTCAGCAGATATAAATACAGCTGCATGACAGATAATATGAAACATTGCACACATCCATGAAACTCTGGAGTTAAAAATAACCTTGATGCTTTTCCTGGTATATATTTTTAACAGACTGTATCTACACAATTTAATCTCCTGTGAAGGCCTGCACTGATATCCTGCACCAGGGACCCAGCCATCAAGGGAGGAGCAATTTGGTTATCAAACCCTATCTCTGTGTGAAGTTGGGTTTTGCTTGTACAAGTTCAACTGGAAGTGACCTCATGCTCAACTGGAGCCATTTGTTGCACAACAACTTCTTGCCTGCTTCATTGGCAAGGATTCTTCTTTTTCAAGGCAGTGACACATCCAGGTAAGTAGGTTGTACTTGCTTGTTGAAAGGCTGTGTTTTATGAAAGCACAATGAAAAAGCTAGAATAGAAATATATATTAACTAGAATAGAGATGTATATTAACCTTGTTCACTGCTTTAGCATCAAAATCTACAGTACCTGAGCATTAACACAGTCAATGGAAACACAAGGTAAAAATAATAATATCTCTGGACTAAGCATAAGCTGCCTTTATGCAAGATTCAGGCGTAAGACTCTTTTAGCAGTCATCTAGACAGAGCAAACAATTGCCATGCGTGGTAAATAGTTTCATAAAGGTTTCATTTGAAGCAGGTATTTGGTAAGGAAGGGGCAGTTAACTCCTGGCATTTCCTTTTTCCCAGCAGGATGGGTCTGCCCGCTTTGCTGTGTTCTTAATGGATCCATGTGGACAACTACACAGTCCTCCAAGAATCTGTAGGTATTTCTAGCTGTGTTTTTTAACTGCAGATCTTGGGATAACATGCTGCTATAAATATAAATTAAACATTTTAATACCATATTTTAGTACAAAATGGACGAAATTTCCTTGAAATAATGAAACTCTTTTTTCTGACTTTTTGCATTATTCCTGTGATTTCTTCCATTAGGTTTTTTTCCATATGATAAAGACACAAGTTTCTCATGTCTGTTTGTTGTTTTTACTTTGACAATACTGATGGTTTGTCTTGTGCCTTGGGTTGTTGGCTCTAACAAGATACTCCTTTTTCACATTATAAAGTGCCAGTGGAAAGAAGCCCTTCCTTCTTTCCTTCCTTCCTCTCTTCCTCCCTCCCTGCCTCCCTCCCTCCCTCTTGCTTGAGTGACTGTTTATTACAAAGCAAACATTACCTTTAACTGCCTCTGTTAGAACTGACAATGAGACATGTGGACTGATGATTGTAAAGAAAACACTGTATAAATTTTCACCTCTCAATTGCAGCTCATAGAGCTTGGTAATGGAGCTAAAATTATATATTTGCCTTTCTTTGCATTATCTCTCCGTATGAAACTGCTAGTCATGCTTATTTCTGAAGGCAAAAAAAAGAATCTATAGTTTTGATACCAAATGTAAGATATTAAGTGATTTAACTAACTCCATGAAGGTGCCTTAAATTATGAGAAATTATGAGTATTTCTTACTATATTTGTTCTTTATCTTATTAAGTGACAATAATGCAGAGGCTAATTGACATCTTCCAAACTAAACACATTCTAAATTTAATTATGCAAAGTCTAATCACAGGAATCAAAACATATAAGCATAAGAATATTTTAAGTCTTCACAATAAATAGAAATAGACTGAGTTATGTCATTAAAAAATTCAAGATATAAGCTCTCTTTTTGTCAGACCTTTATTTTCCCTTCTGGAGCCAGATTGAAATCAATTACTTTCAAAAACTTGAAATAAAACATAAAATTAAATATTTAATACAAATAAAATTAAAATTAAATTATTTTTATCATAATAAAATATTAATTAATTAAATTAATTAAAATAATAAAATTAAAAAATAAAGCAGCAACAAATCAGCTTCTCAAAGGGTATTTAAATGCAGTGTGAAAGTATTAGGATTGGGGTGATACAGTTTGTCTTGCAGTATGGTCTTGCCCCTTTTTGTGCATCACTGGGAAACAGTTAATCAATAAGAATTCAATTATAAAAATTGCTTCAATATGCCTATAGCTTTTCAGAGCAAGATCTAAAACGTGAACATGTTTCCTCACAAGACAAAGAAGAAATAGTGTCATGGAATACACCAAAATCAGTTTTTTCTGCAGCACCGGGTTTCTGAATCTGATTTCACTAGTTAGTGTTACTATTTCAACTGGTACTAATAAACGGTTACAAGAAAGGAAAGATGAACCCTGCTGCATCACTGAGGAAACCGGGTACTGAGAAAAAGGGGGGAAAAACCCACAGCATATTATATGGTTACACAATAGAGCCATTGAGCCTGGAGGAGGTTTTAGAGACCTTTTTCTACCGACATGTGGGATTCGGTGTTTTAAAGTAAGTTAAACATTGTGAAAGTCTTTTTTCTCTTTTGTTGGTGTACAATCGCTTTCTTTATATCCTGGACACGACATTTTGGCAGTGTGTAGTTTCAGTGAGATTTGAAATTTCATATGTGCTCCCTCCCCCCCAGCGGGTCTGAGTCTCAACATCACCATCGGGCTCTGGAGCTGGCTCTGCGTTTGGTTCTGGCTCAATTCTTGCTAGCTTTGTGCTTGGAGATTCAGGTAGAAACTCAATGTACTTTATTCGGGCGGGCTTTGCAGCACCTCTGTTATTTGACAGGTATTTAACCCTTTCCATGCTGCAGAGGCTGGGTACTTTGTGAGGAAGCCCAGGAAAGGCTGCGGGGCTGAGCGGCACCTGGTGCATGGCCGAGGTACAGCTGCCATTCGCCACCGAGTCACCCGATATTCCGAGCTGGAACCGGCACACAGGGGGAATTACGCACTTGTATTCCAACAGTCTTTGCACGGACCTCCTGTACGTGAGGATTAGAATTCAGCCTTCAAATGCGCGGTGACCACTGTCTATCCAGTGAGAAATACGCTCTCATTGTCCCTGTGCTGTGTCCTCACTCCTTTGCCTGCTACTGGGGCTAAGACCATCTTTGACTTTCTTTCTGTATTAGAACATCAGCTATTTCAAAAAGATCTAACGGGCCACTACAACTTACATGTGCTCCGTGCTACAGAAAATATGAAAGAAAGTTTCACAAAGGCATTGACTAAAACCTGGTGGATTACATAGGAAGTGTTAGTAGGACATGAGAAACATGTTCAACAGAAAATTATAATTCTTAGGGATGAAAAAATCAGGGCAGCTGCTTGGTAATCAGAGTGGTGATCTAAGAAAGACTGTCACAGGCTGTCTTATAGTGTCAGTAAATATATGTTTAATATTGTCAGTTGTACACATACAAAACTTATCTGAGTCAAGTCTGCAGAACCCCTTCCAGTATATGTATATCACCAACCACACCATTACCAGGTACGACATGCAGTATTAGTTTCCCCTGGAATATGGAGAGCATGGTGAGATGTCAGTGTGTGCACAGGGCTCCTGGTTTCACCTGAGGCAGTGTTAATTTCCTTGCTGGTAGCTGGTCCAGTGCTGTGTTTTGGATTCAGTGTGAGAATAATGTTGGTAACACACTGACGTGTTGATTGCTGCTCAGCAGTGCTCACCATAAGCCAAGGACTGTTCAGTTTTCCGTGCTCTGCCAGTGAGGAGGTGCACAAGAAGCTGGGGAGAAGCATGTCCAAGACAGGTGACCTTGACTGCCCAGAGGATAATGCACACCACAGTGTCACGGGACATGACACGGCATGTTAGTATGTGTGAACTACATCTTCTGTAAATGGTTATAACTAGAAATTAAATTGGCAGATTCTGAGTATGAAGACATAAGAAAGAAATGTAGCCAAGAAGGACAAACTCAAACTTACCAGGAAAAATGACGTTTTATCCTCTCCTTTGAAGCCAGCTGATGCAAGGAAAATAAATAAATAAATCTGAATAATTATTTTGAGATCACTGCCTGTATTTCAACTACAGGAAAAGCAGAATGATCTTGTTGTGTGTACGTGCAAATAATAATTCTTAATGTTTTTCTCCTCCCACTTCCCTCTCTGCTTTAACACTAAATTAGTCACCTTATGAGAAAACCAATAATTATGTTGTTCCTGCATTCCAGTCCATTCTCATCAACACAAGAATAAAACATATTGCATTCCCCACCCTACTTACCTACAATCCTCAGGAGCAGAGCTCGGATAGATTTCAGTAAAATCTTACATTGCTATTATTCCTGCTTAAAAACATTTTAACCCCATATGATTATATATATATATACCTCTGTGTGTGTGTGTATTTATTTTGTGTAATTACTAGATTTTTATAATAGACATATACAAAGATATCAAAGTTTTCATTTCTTGCTAAATGACAATAAACAAAGACATTTTCATCTCCAGTGGGGTAATTTCCACTGCTCTAGCCTGGGTTGACGACATCATCCTGGACAGGAAAATGAAAGTGAGTACTGATGTTTAAATATTCTATTGTCTCTAAAATGTGTTATGACTTTTCACTATAAGCTTCTTCTACTAAAAAATTAAAATCAATCCACAGATGTGAATTAAGGTGAAGAATTCTTCCCATTTATTAAGATATTTTTGCACAAGCTATATAAATGCATAATTTTCTTATTTTCTTTTAAAATGTATAATAAAAGCTATTGTTCCAGATGTCTGCTGAAGTTCTGATTTTTTTTTTAAAGTTTATGTATCTCCTTTTAGACGACTAGTTATTTCACAGAAATGAATGAGAGAGAATAGAGGTACGTGTTCTGAGGAGACAAACCAGCAGAAGCGTTTCGATCAATGTGTTTAATTAAAATGAGCAGTAAGAGCTCCTCTGGGAATAAAACATTATTAGAAGTAGAATTTTGTGCCTCATAGAGCTTTCACCTTTTTCCTGACTTGGAGTGTGTGAAGAAGTAGACTTTAAAGAAAGATTTTAAAGCATTGGCTCTTCTTATAATATTAGAATTCCAGGAATAGTAGCTACAGCCTTTGAGCTCAGGTGATAGTGTCAATTTTTTGCTAAGAAAAGGGTACTGCATCAATCCTCAAGTAATATATATAAATTGTGCATTACATTGGACAGGGCTAATGTAGTGAACAGTGTAACATCCTTCTTAAAACTCCCTGAATCCTCTCCTGATGACAGTGAGACTGAGTTGAAGGACTCTGAAGTTTTTCATTGGATAGAGCTCTCCTCACTTACCTTCTAACTTGCTTTTAAAAAGAAAAGCCCAATGCCCCTGCTTGTGATGGCCATCATCTGTCCTGGCTGCTCTGGCACAGGCATCTCACTGGCTCTGTGACTGGCACTTCATTTGTGCCTGACTAGAACACAGAATGACTCCTCTAAGGATGGAATTTAATGTAGCACTTAACAGAAAGCACTGTTGTTTGCTAACCAGGAGAAAGAGCAGCTGCTACTGCTGGAATGATTTATGAATCCATTCTCAGCTGTCCTCTTTCCCGGGAGACAGATATGCCAAATAAATGGTATTGGCTGGGGTAGCAGCCTGTTTCTGGGTGCTGGAGGAAAGATTTTCCCAAGTCCAACATTGCTTTTGGGGTGTTGGTGAAAGGCAACATGCCCAGCAGCTAAAAAACAGCAGCATTTATCTTCTATCAGTTTTTGTTCAATTGCTCCTCTCTCTGTTCACAATTCTTTTTACCCTTTGTCCAGTCTTCAAGTAAACAGTCTTTTGCCCACCATTTCTCTTTGGGAGAGAATCACTGAATAACACCATCCAAACATAAGGCAAAACATATTTAACAGCATGAGTAGAAACAGAATCAAGGGTATTGCTAAACATAGCAACACACAGTACTGTCCCACAATTTAGATGCCACCCGGCTGGTTTCTAACCAGGCTGGCTGGTCTGACATGTGTCCCAGATCTGTCAGAGCCATTAGCCATGCACACACTGGATTTGTGTTGTAGCTCTGTGCCAGGGTGGCTGCTCATGTTTTCTGTTTTGTTTGTTTGGGGTTTTTTCTTTACCTTGTTTCCTCCCTCATGCTGCTGTTGCACAGCCCTTTATCCGACTTGCAGCGATGCAATCCAGGGCACTCGCTGGGACACTGGGATTCAGGAAGGCCCTGCCAGAGACAGGTGGATATTGGATCAGTCAAACACTGAGACTCGTGGATGCAGTGGCACGAGTCTGGATCCTCAGTAATAACACAACCTATGTTTGCCAGAGCCTAGTTCAGAAAACACAGGGTAAAACCTCTGCTGCATTTTTTGTAGCGGGCAGGGACATTAGAATTGCTGATCTGAACTCTGATTACCCGAGGCTTTGGCATCCTCAGAATTCGCACTGATTATCTCCTGATTTTCTGCGTCATGCAATGTCTTTACGCAAGTAAAATTGTCTGCTATTTTCAAGAGGACAAAACTCGGTACAAATAAAATGAAGGGCATTTCCGTCGCCGGGCAGCTGAGGGGGCCGTGTCCAACATCCCCATCCCGCCGTGTCCAACATCCCCGTCCCGCCGTGTCCAACATCC
>WEKX01000414.1:313574-339831 GCA_013390025.1 Pitta sordida
GACGGGGGCGGTGCGAGGCGCTCGGGGGCTCCGCGGGAGCGGCCCCGGCCCGGCCCGGCCTCTGTAAATGCTCTTGGCCCTCGTGCCATTCCAGGGGCTGCTGAGTTACTGGTCAGTCTTCCTGCGTTGAAGACGGAGAAAATACCCCGAATGAAGAATTGCATAGGCTGACACACGAACTCCATCTTGTTTATCGTACAAACGTCCCTGTGAGCAAACACTGAGGAAGACACGTCAGCACAAGCGGCTCGGAGAAGGCCTTGAGAATAGTTTGTGTTAAACCACACAGAAACATGTCGATGTGAGAGCTCGAGTCTTGGGCAGAGGTGTCACTGCATAGTTCCAAGCGAGGGGACTTGAATTTAGGAGTTGGTAGTGGAGCTCTGATGGAGGGTACAAGAATGTTTAAAGCTGTTAGAAATGGTGAAAGCTGGAAAATGCCTTCCTTACTCCTCGACATGACTGCACAAAATCGCTCTTAGCGGTAGAGACGATCAAGGTAGAAGAGAGTTGTTTGCTGTCTGCTATTTTTATCTTTTGAGATTACATTGCTTTCCTGCGAAGAGCCCTTTGGATCTTTTATCTCTTTGTTATCTCTATGCATGGCCATGTCAGGTCTTGTTGATCTTTTATAATGTCATTGGAAGGATGACAGATGAGGAAGGGCAGGACATTTGAGCTGTACTCAAAATAGGCTGTTCAGCTCCACCTCTTGTTACTACAGTACATAGTTAGTCATCTGTGGTCTGTCATCTGTTTCCCAGGTACGACTTTAAGGTTTTATTTCGGAGCTGAGTCTTGAGGGACATGACATGTATCTCGTTCCAGGAGCTACTAGAGTTGTTTCAAATTTTTCCATGAGGTTTTGATTGCTAAACAGTGTGACATGGTATAAGCTGACGAAATACATTGCTCTGGTGTGAGGAGTGCTCCTCATCCTGCTGTAGCCTTTCCTATTTCTCTGCTGTGGGATACCAGAGTGAGTACTGTCAGAGAAATGGAGGAGCCAGGTGTGTGTTGAGGTTTCTCAGTGAAGGACGTGAGAGGTGCGATATTTGAGTAAGAAGTTTCTTTTTGGCTACAGCAGGCTTTTTAATCAGTTCAGACTACAGAACAGTTTGTATTTTTTATTATTATTGGTATTTCCTCAGAGAAGTAAATTAAGGTTTTTTTGGTCTCTACCTTCTCTGTAAATTGGGGCGACTACTTTTGTTACAGAACTCATTACGGCATGTTAATTACTGCTTGGAGTTTGTTAAATTGCTATGTGTGTCAGCAAAATGCTTGTCTTTAGTGTCTTTGTGCTCATTGAGGAAAACCCTTAAGATGCTGATTGTGTAGAAGGGAACCATTCTCATTCTGAAATACTGTATACAAGCACAGTATTCCCCTTGCAGACAAGTAGTATTGTGGCTTTAATAGTGCCATTGTTTCTTTATTGTGAGGCCATGGTCTGGCTCTGTCCTGTGTTCTCTGACAGCTTATTTGTGACCTCCTCATTGTGTTACCGTGATCAGCATCAGCCTTGTGTGTGTTTTGTGGCAGCCCTGTCCGGCTGCATAAGTCAGAGAGGAAAGGCTGAAAGAGTTGGAGCCGCTTAGCCTGGAGAAGGGGAGGGTCTGGGGAAACCTTATTGCAGCCTTTCAATGCTCAAATGTGGCCTGTAAGAAAAATGGGGCCAGACATTCAGTAGAGCCTGTTGTGATAGGAAAAGGAGTAATGGTTTTAAACTACATTTAAGGGAGATATTTTTTGTGATGGAGAGTGTTGAGGCTGCCCAGAGAGTTGATTGTTGCTCCATCTCTGGAAACACTCGAGGTCAAGTTGTTTGGGACTCTGGGCAACCTGATGTGGTTGAAGATGTCCCTGCTTATTGCAGGTGGGTTGAACTAGATGGCCTTTAAAGAACCATTCGAATCCATACTAGTTTATGGTTTCTGCTAGCTAGGTTGCAAGTAAATTTTATGGTGGATGCCCAGAAATTGAAGAGCTCTTGGGTATTGGTTTTTAAAAAATGATTAATGACATGCTTCATATCACTGAATCTTTGCTGAAAGGCAAGGGTCAAATCCAGTTTCCCTGAGCAGAAGTTCTTTGCCTAGACCATAAGGCCTTTTATTGAGCATCCTTTCACCTCTGCATCAAGCAAGGCAAGGTTTCTCTTGTCACGTGCCTGTTCTTACGTGACTCTGATTGATCTTTATAGCAGATCCTTCTCATTTGCTGGCTGAGGCCAGGACTGTGGATACGATGTACAGTTGTAGTGTATGCATAAATGGCAAATCTTGTTTGCTACTGTGCTTCCTTCATCTTGTTTTAACAATTGTTTTTGTGTGCAACTATAGTTTCAGCAAGATTTCTTTCTCAGGAGGAAGATGGTGTTGTATAGATAGCATCACCCTGACATAATGGGGTTGAAATCACTGAGCTAATTTCCAAGGTTAGGCTCACGGATAACATTGTCCTCCTGGGGTTACCACTGAAGGAGACAATTAGCCTTGTGCCTTTTTACGTGTATCTGTAGAAACAATTTGCTAATCTGAGACTCCATTTCAGCTTCTGGAGGTAGTTGGCTCTGTTGTCCAGTCTTCCACCTTGTCCTTTTTGGTGTGAGTGCTTGTGTTTTGTCTCTTTTGTGCATGGCAATTTTATTCATATTAGATGATCTTTAATTTAGTCTCTAAGTTGTTCTTACACTTCTGTCTCTTCCTCTAGTTCATGTAGACATTAATTTCTACTAGTAGGATCTTCTGTCCCTTCTTGAATCTTTGCATTTTCTGTGTATGTCTGTGTCTGACTTTTGTCTATATTATTTAATTTGTCTCATTCAAATCCACTTTAGTACAGTGGCAAGTGTCCCCACCTGGCGTGTAGGAGACCCGGGTTCGATTCCCGCCAGGGAGGCAGTGTTAAGAGTTGGACTCGATGATCCTTGTGGGTCCCTTCCAACTCTGAATATTCTGTGATTCTGTGATTCCAGACCTGTCTGCAAAAAAGTGATTCAAGAACAGAATGACCTGTAATAAAGGAGATAATTCTTAACAGTCTTTGTCAAGTACTTAATGGTACAGAATTAGATCCATTGTTCTGTGTCTGTTCCTTGTATTTTATATCAAGATAAAACACAGACAGTGCTTTGAGCATCAGATCTCGTCAAGGCATAGATCTGTGTTGTCCAGCAGACACCTGGGTCTGTATCACAATTTACTTTTTCACACACAGTGCAGCTTCATTCCAGTACGAGACTTGCAGTGCACATTATGCCAGGTTGCTCTGAAGTTTGAATTTGCTATCATTACAGTTTAGAAAGAAACACGACTGTTACATTTCATTGCAGTAACGATTCACTTGAAGTGGTGTAGCTTAGATTATTAGATTTGGCAGTAATTTCGTTAAAACTTCCATGATTAACAGTGTTCTTCTGAACACTGCTTAGAACACTCTTATTCATAGAGCTGTGTTTACTAACTGAGAATTGCATAAATTACTCAATATTTCCCTAGGGATTTAAATGTGATCTGGGAACTTTAATTAATTCATTATTTCAGGTTACTAACACATAGTTAGACAAGTGAGAATTTCAGATTCCTGAACAGATCTTGTTTAACTCATGATGTTTGGCAAATATGAACGGGTTACTAATGCTGGAAGCATGGCCTAGAAGCTGGTGTGTTTCAGTACACAAAGGTAAACAGTTACTTGGACTTTTGTATTTTGAAAGGCCTACCAGCAGGAGTAAACCTTTAGGCTACTTTGTTTTTTGAGGACTGTTGTAGAGCTGGCAACTGAACATGCATGAGAACAGTGGTTAAAAAAAAGTCTTATTATGGAAACTGTCCTCAGCTGCCCCAGCTGTTTGGTCAATGAAATTCTGCACAAACTGCCTTTTACCAGGTAGAATATGTAATGCAGCATCACTTTAGGGAAGATTAAAAGTCCCGAGGATGTGAACTCACCTTGAAACTGAGGTGTGTCAGGACTGATGTAGCTGCTTTTCACAGGTAACAATACTGATGAGCATGGCTGAATTGTGGAAAAAACTGTGCTTTACTGATGGATAGGGTTCTTAAAAAATTAAAATAGCTTACTTCTATTCTCAGAAGGTTAGGCCAGAATTGTGCCGCTTCTGCGAATCACCTTGTACCGATGGAGTTTGTGCCAGCTGTTGGAGTTGTTATCATGCTGCTCATCACGTACTGCACCCCTGAGGATACTGCAGTTCTCTTAAATGTTTTATTTAAGAGGTACCTTTTGTACTGGCGTCTGATTCTGCTTGCACCATCTTGAGGAGGAAAAATCTGTGAATGTTAGCAGGCCATGAAGTAGCTGTCTGGTGTTTTAGAGAAGCATTAAGTCAGGATACCATTTCAAGGACAGGGATGGCTATAGGATCATTGCTTGGGGGGAAAATGGAGCAGGATTTCTTTTGAAATGTCTGGAAATACCAAAAAATCAAAGACTTAGCAAGTCTATATACACTTATGAGATGGCATGTACTCCTTTGCATACATTAACTCCCGTGGGGGTTGTCTTTGGAGAAGTTCAAGGCAGGAGGACTGCAGAAGTGTTTTTTCTCAAGGCTGTGAAGTTTCATGAATTTGACCCTGAAGAACACCGAAGAATACTGTTTTCCTGACTCATTTTGTGTTCTCAAGGCAGTATCACTTATATTTATACAGTAAGCTCCCCATTATTTGTGGTTTGCATCTTTGCCGATTCAGTCCTTTGCAATTCATTTTTCAGTGAAATGCAGGGTCTTTACACCATGAAGAAACACATCTCATGAATACATGAACAAGGCCATTAATATGCAGATAAGCCCTGCCCATCACCCCTGGCTCCTCCGGTCCCTGAGTGCTCTGCATTAGCACCGTTTAAGGGCTCCCGGGCAGGTGGCGTGTGTGGCGGTGGAGCCAGGAGTTCTCCCAGGTGGGCAGCGCCTGGAGTGGACCCTCTGCAGCTGCCTTGACTCCACACCTCAGCTCAGTTTTGCTTGCGCCACTGCCCCTGCCACAAATTGGTGATGAAAGTTTATTGAAGAAAAATCAAAAGAGGGGAAAAGCCTCTGCTCGGCACTGTTGCATTCCCTGGAAAAACAGCCCAAACAAAACACCTTCCCCACAAACAAAATAGCAGCGACTGTGTCAACCTGCTCCGGACCAGCAGGTGTGTCCCAGCCCGTGCAGCTGTGGTTCTGTCACGGAGCATCAGGGTCCCCACGCTGTGCCCAGTCCCGCTGCCATTCCCCAACCCTCCCACCGTAGGGTCTGTTCCAGAGCAGCACGGGACAGTGGCCCGCGGCCGTGGGTGAGCCAGTTGTTTCTCAGACCACTGAGCCAAGCCACCCTGGGTTTCTCAGAGCGCTGTGGCAGCTCTGCCGTGTTTGAACGCAAGAGACACCCCAACAAACAGCAACCCTGATAAGCCCCAGCATAGACATGGCAGAGAATAAACAATGGCAGGAGGCTACGCCCTGCTTGGCTCCACGGGGTGGGGGGGGGGCNCTCAGCTCAGTTTTGCTTGCGCCACTGCCCCTGCCACAAATTGGTGATGAAAGTTTATTGAAGAAAAATCAAAAGAGGGGAAAAGCCTCTGCTCGGCACTGTTGCATTCCCTGGAAAAACAGCCCAAACAAAACACCTTCCCCACAAACAAAATAGCAGCGACTGTGTCAACCTGCTCCGGACCAGCAGGTGTGTCCCAGCCCGTGCAGCTGTGGTTCTGTCACGGAGCATCAGGGTCCCCACGCTGTGCCCAGTCCCGCTGCCATTCCCCAACCCTCCCACCGTAGGGTCTGTTCCAGAGCAGCACGGGACAGTGGCCCGCGGCCGTGGGTGAGCCAGTTGTTTCTCAGACCACTGAGCCAAGCCACCCTGGGTTTGTCAGAGCGCTGTGGCAGCTCTGCCGTGTTTGAACGCAAGAGACACCCCAACAAACAGCAACCCTGATAAGCCCCAGCATAGACATGGCAGAGAATAAACAATGGCAGGAGGCTACGCCCTGCTTGGCTCCACGGGGTGGGGGGGGGGCAGTGCCCAGGCAGAGCAGGGCATGGGGTGGTCCTGGGAACACCCTCCAGAGCTCCAGAGTGGAGGGGGGCGTGGTGACAGATGGGGCTTAATTGCATATTCATGAGTTCACTCTCTGGTTCACTGGCTTTGCAGCTCGGCCGGGACCCGTGAAGCCTGGGGGGGTCAAGAATATATTGTAACAAAATGAGAAGTATAGCAAAAGGGGCTGTGTCTCGAGTTTTCTAGCGTGAAATGGGAGGAGATGTAAAGAAGAGGTTTCAAAAACTAGGGCAAGAACTCATTTCCCTGTTCTACTGATGCACAGTCAGACCAAAGCACTGTGTAAATACAGCGATCCCTCACCACTTTGTGCCGCGTTATTCACGGCTTCAGTACATCATGGGGATTTAGTGGCTTGTCCTAGATCAGAACAATACATTCTAGGGGAGATGGGAACCTTCCTGGACTGGAAAGTCAAAAAACTCCTTATCTACTTTACTATACATTTTGAATCAAAGGGGCTTTCAGGCAAAAAATGTAGGAAAAGGAAGCAACAATTATTTACATACATACATATGTATATAAAGAAAAAATTATAACAAACAGTAACATAATGATAACAAGGAGAAAAGAAAAAGCCAAAAAGAACACTCCCTCCTAACCCCCCACAGCCATCGGGGGCAAATGGCCCATCTAGAGCCATCAGCTCTCAAGCTGAGAGACAAAATGAGCCTTCCACCTCCACCCAACAACCCTTGTGGAGGAATTCTGCCTTTTGCTTAGTTGGTTTAACATCTCCCTTCCTCAGAGTTCGAGAACTGGCATGGTGGCTATCGAATAATTAAATCTAACCTATGTTTACCCTATTTACTGCTGCTTGGCGGATTTTACTTACTGCAGCATGTTTCCAGATCTGTTTTCGGTATTTGTATGTGTGAATTATGTTTGTTATACTCAGAATGACTTGTGCCTGTTTTGCATGAGGTCCTTGCTTATAGGAGAAAAAATAATCAGTGTGTCCTTGTACAGGATACAAAGAATGGAGTCAAAACCTTCAAGAATTCCTCGCAGGATATCTGTTCAGGCTCCCAGCTCTTCTCTAGGATCTAGAACATTGACTCGAAACAGTTTAGCTGGTGCATATAGTACAAGAGAATCTTCATGGAGATTAGAATCTGGATACCAGGTAATTTTTCTTTTCTTTCTGCAAAGTATAAATTAATTTCAGGTTGCGTTTTTACTAAGAAAAGCCCCAAAATTCAGACACAAAAAAATTCTAAAATGCAAGAATTTGATAACCAGGCCAGTGACAGTAATCTGTGAGTTAATAGTTCTCTGTTTTCTGTTTTTACCTGCTTGTGTTTGTAGCTCTACCTTTAGTCATCAGTTTTTTAAGGAATGAAGGGGCATCCTGATACTGTGGATCTGTTTTGTCGAGGGTGTTGTTTGAACTCTGATGTGTGTAGGGCATTCCATTTGATGTGTTGATAATGCAGAAGCTCCAGGACTGTGTTGTGAGTTCAGGAGGCTGTACCTCTCTGCAGCGCCTGCTGTGTTTGTGTTTTGTGAAGGTAAGAAGAGGAGCTTTAGGCTCCCATCAGCCCAAACACCACCACGTCAGTGTGTTAGTGCCGCTGGCTCTGTGAGCAGTGGACAGGAGGGAGGGAAGGGCCTTTCACAGGGCAGGTTGACTTGCAGCATTTCACAGTAACGGAGCTCAAGAGGAGGAACTCACACTGCAGGTACTTTCACTTCGGAAGAGCATTACGGGAAGTAGAGATTAAACTACTTAAGAAATTATTTTGGGCACTTGGAAGCAACAGATAGCAGCTTGGCTCAGTTGGTAGTAGGTTTTTTTTTTTTTTGCTCCTGTCAGCAATTCTTACCTCAATTTTGTGCCCAGAAGTGTAAGCCCATTTTGGTCTTTAAAATTGCAAAAACTTAACTCTGTGATTAAATGTTCGTTTTCTTTTTAAAAACACTTGTCAGCAGGAACCAGATTCCTAAGGGTATTGTATTATACAATGCCTTTTTCAGAAACAGTTTCACAAGCAATAGGACATTCTTTTTAGCAGCAGTACACGTATGTGTGTTACGTGTTTGTTATATCTCCCATGCACATGTTCATTAGTGTATAGGTTATGGGCAATGTGTAAGGGCAAACAATTAACAGTTATTTTTGCTTTTTGGATTCCCCCACCTTTTTCACTGAGTGTCTGCTCTGCAAAACCAAGTCAAAGTCTTAGTCTTTTGCAGGGACACACACAGAGTACATACACTGAAAGCTGTTGACCAGAAGATGAGTTTTCAGCTGAACTGGTGCTATGAAGTTTGATGTGTTACTGCTGTTAAAAAAAATCAACATGATGTACTTGACGTTGCTTAATTTTTTACACAAATTCCAATGTGATCATTGCACTGCGTATTCGTTTTACTATTTCCAGTTGAGCAAAGGACTTCTGATCTGAGAAATGATCTTTAACACATTGTCCAGTTAAAACAGAAGAGAAAATATTTGTATAGAAGATGATGTTACATCCCTTCTTTCCACTCCCAGTTTGTAGAGGGTGGTCTGAGAGCTTGTTACACAAGACTAGTGTTTAGTGGTAAAAGCACAGTCAAGCGCTGTCTCTGGACTAACCTTTGGTATTTAGAGCTGGTAGGAACCAATTCCATTATTGTGTGCAGGTTAAGATTACAGAGACTGGGGCAACAACAAACAAATATCTAAATAAGGTTAAACCCAGTCAGATAGGAATGGAAGGGACAGGTGTTTTCAGTTTGTTAATCACAGATTCACAGATTCACAGAATATTATGAGTTGGAAGGGACCCACAAGGATCATCTAGTCCAACTCACCATCTAACACCCGTACAGAGACCGAACGCACATCCCAGAGCGGTAAACACAAACCTAGTTCCCTCACAGTCTAGCAGGCCACTTCGAGCCAGAAGGGACCCACAGGATCATCCAGCCCTACACCCCCCAGCTAGACCATGTCACTGAGCTCCTTATCCCGTCTACTCTTAAACACCTCAAGGGACGGTGACTCCACCACCTCCCTGGGCAGTCCATTCCAATGTGCAATCACTCTCTCTGGGAAAAACCGCTTCCTAACGTTAAGTTTAAACCTCCCCTGGCGTAGCTTGAGGCCGTGCCCTCTCGTTCTGGTGTCATCAGCCTGAAGGAAGAGGTCCATTCAGAAACCTACCTTAAAATGTTTTAAGAGCTATTTCAGTTACAAATCACTTAAGATTTGTCATTTAGAAGAAAAAAACGTATAACTGCCAGTAATAATCTGGATATACAGAGGAAGGAGAAATTGGAGACTTGACTTTTAAATACAGAGTAACTTCTGTAGAGACAATAGGTACTTGATTATAGCATAACTTAGTAAATACGTTGTGATATGTGAATTGTAAGTTTATCCTTTTTTTCTACGGAGGAATAGGGTAAAGTGTAGTATATAAAATTGTTTTGAGTGTTTTCCTGATTGTGTTTTTCTGCTACTGAAAAGGTACCAAAAATGGAATGCCTTTAAGTAGTGCTTTCATTGTTAAGTTCTGATGAGGGATGTTATATAGTCTGAACTGAAGGCAGAAAGCAAACTGAGGTTTTTTGTTGTTGTTGTTAGTTGGGGTTTTTTTTGTTATTTCCGATATAGCAATTAGTTTGAGCATTCCTGATGTCATACCTGATAATCTGCTTTCTCTTAAAGCCATTTTTTGATTCTCGGTATGTTGCTTTTATTTTCTCTCTGGGTTGGCCTTGGGACATCTTTCAAAGAAATGAGCCCTGTGCAGAGGTGCCACAGCTGCCAAAAGCTGTGCTGGCATTGGGGTGGTTTGTGTAGCTCCATGACTGGGCTTTCAGAGCTGTGCTGGTCTGAGTGTGTTGTACTTGGATTAAGGCCTTTACCATGGTGATCCAGACACTTTAAATGATCACATCTTCAGAATCTAACAGTTGGAAAGGAAATGGAAAGGCAGGTATTTTAAGATCAATTAAGTCTGCAGATATGGCTCATATCAAGGACATTTTAAGAAGGTTTTACTTTTATCTTCAAGTTGTGTAGTCTGCCCATAGGTAGATCATAAATTAATTTAGAAATCTGATGAATCCGCTGAGATTTGAAAATATGAGAAAATTTACTGACTGATTCTTTATTTTCAGGTTTAATTTTGTTTGTGAGAATGATGAGCCATGAATATTTCTTCAGCTTTTGAAATCCTACTCCTACGACTTTTAAGAAATAGTGACAGCAGCTAGTGTGGTTGGAGTATGTATTAATAGTCCATAGAAAGAGAATCACCTATAAATGCTTCTTAGTGGTAATAAAATGGTAGGATTTCTGTTATTTCTGTTAGTTTTATTAATATCAGTGATTATTCTGTGGAGCAAATTCAATTCCAATCTCTTTCCTAAATTATCTATTCATTTGACTTCAGCATAACTAGTAGTCTAGAACTTCATCCCTTGGGTTCTCTTAAAGAGAGACACTCTTGTCTGTTAAATGGTTCCCAGTTTAATTATTAGAAACTTGCCTGGGTAGCAAAGGGGAGGATTGGAGCTCCTGGTCATCTTTCAAGAGAAGATGCAAAAAGAGAACAGTTACTGTGGTTGCCCTGCAGACTTCGTGGGATTTAGATAATTTGAGCAGCAAACTCTGTTTATTTGCAGGATTGTTTTGCCAAACAGTGTGTTATGCTTATCAAACTGTGGAATTGGTATTTGTTTCTGAAATAGGCTGCTAAACACATTTACCTTATTTCTGAAACCCCAAATGGTTTTATGATGATCTTCAATGTTAGTGATTTGTAAAAAGCTCAGAGACACAGAAGATTCGATTTTGTAGTGAAAAATGGGAATATATATGTATATATATATATATATACACTGCTCGCATGAAACAGAATTGGAATTAATAATGATTAATTTGCATGCCTTCCCTACCTTAATGATGGATTATTGGAGTAGACTACAAAATAGTAGACTAGAAAAAACCCACTTAAGTAAAGTGGAAGTATTTAAGACTTGGAGAGTAATTTGCTGTAGCATTTTAAAGGAATAATAACTTGATGACATAGTTTACATTTGCTGTATTATCTGTTTTCCTGGGACAGATCATTCTTCTTACCTAAAAGTACGTAATTATCTGTTAGTAGGCCCCAAAACGTTATTTTTCTTCTTTCTCCTCCACCGTTTTGCACCACTCCTTCCTGTATTCAGAACAATGACAAGACAAGACAGACAGGTTGCTTTAGTGGCCAAATAGATGCCTTTGTTATCATGGAGACGCTTTGTACATGTGTGGGGTTTTTTACGTAACACTTTAGAGTGAAGCCCTTAATTCTGCCCAATTGCTGCAGCATCTTAATTGGGATATTGGGATAATGCCTCTAAAGCCTTACACTTCAACTTTTTATTGTCTGTGGTCAAATGAGAGGACAGATAAAGGAGCTGATCATTGTTATAAAGTACTTCAGGAAAAAATATTTTCCTTTTCCCAGTAGTCCTCTCTTGAGCCTATTTTCTTTTTTGGCTTTCCCTTGAGGTTTCTTATTAAAAGTTTCCAGGTTTGTACTACCTCCACTTCCCTGTATTTTCAATATTGAGATCAGATCCTGAGTTAATTGTGAGTTCCAAGGTGCGTGTGGTAAGTTCTGTTGTTCTTCAGGAGCCCAGTGTATTGAACACTTCCAGTAGAGACTGGGGAATCGCAGACAGAGACACCCGGGACACTCCTTGGAAGCTTTCAGCGCCCTCCCCAACCCGCTGCTCAGGGACACTCGACCATCCACGTTCTGGAAGGTTCTGGGGAAGCAGAAGCAGACTGGTGAGAACTGTTCATATGTAAATCCCAGTATTTTACCTTAGCCTTGCCAATCTGAAAAGCTGCCAGCAGGAGCTCACTGTAATGTTTCTGGATAAGCAGATCTTGTTAAGCCAAGATGGAGTGAAAGCCAGAAGACAGCAGTGTTAAGAAATTCCAGAGGATGAAAATGTGTATTAGTTTTACTAAGAGTTAAGAAATAAATTTGAAGTGGGTGGCTCTGCAAATGTTCATTTACAATGGAAAAAAGGAGGGGGTGATTAGAATCTCATGCATGTTACAGTCTTGTGGGTGGCAGCATTAATATGATTTATGCTCAGCTTGTTCCATCAGGTATTTCTAGAGGGTGTATTTTTTGGGTGGCACCAACTTTGTGAGTTGACACAAAGTTCTTGGGTTTGGAGACTTGCTTTAAGAAATCTTGTGGAAAATGTTAGGAGATTTAGTGGGGGTGTAGTTTATAGTGTGTGCTGACTGACACGCTGCTTACTGTGAAAGAAATGGAGACTTTGTTGTTAAAAGGGATTTAAGGCTCAAGCCTTAACAGCTTCTCCTCACTGGGTTCTAGAATGTACCTTTGTAACTCTATTCAAAATAAAGTGGTTGGTTTGTGACATGCTTATGCTTTGTAGAGTGGCAATGAAACACTTTGAGTTGCAGTAGAAATATGAAGATGGGAAAAGCAGAAAACTATAACATATACTCTAAACTTCATTGATCCTTAAAGGATCTTGATTGTAGATTGTTTTCCCAGAGACTAGCAACTCAATTGAGCTTTTCGATTGAGCTCAGCTTTTTTAAAATACATATGTGAATAAATAATCCCAGGACATTTTAAACAGAAAATTAATTTCTTGGCTGCAAGTAACTGAATGAACAGCCTTATAGACTATCCCATTTTTTTCTAAGTGCTACAGTACTAGTTTCTGAAAACTGTTTTATTTCAGTGCTGTACACTGCAAAAATTGTTTTGTACCCATTCTTTACTCCAAACTGCTGCGGTTGCACTTGAGCTTAAAATATATCAAAATATACCTGTTCCAGACAGTTCACTTGAAACTCACTCCTTAGCCAATCATATTTTAGGTTGATAAAAAATGAGTTGGAGTAGTTAAGCTATTAAGTCAAATAATGCAGCTGATTGGTTTGGCCATTTCTGGACAGCAAAATTATGTTCCCTTAGAGATCTGTAAAGCTATATTTGATTGCATTTATAGCATCTTACAGGCCAGGAATATCTTTTTTTCCCATGTAAGCCACATCTATCTATAAAGCAAAAATTATGCTGAATGTTATAGAAAGTGGCTGTTGTTGATAGGACTGTATTGAGTAAACCTGCAAATACTAATGAAGAGTGCAAGCATAATACCCACCTTATTTTTACAGATGTTTTATATCTAAAACTTGCTAGTTTTGTGAGTTTTACATGATGTATGCTTGTGTTCAGTGTAAGCACATCTGAAATACTGTGTAATTTTTTTTTAATGTTATTTCAGTCTACATCTTCTTCCTCTCATTTTACATCTGGGTGTTATGGTGAGTCTGAGAGAACTCAGGGAGCATATTCAAGACTGCATAGCCAGCAGCAAGATAGTGATTCAAAGAGACCTAAGCTATCTTGTACATCTACCTCTACTGTGAGAAGTAATGGTTTGGCTGCCTTTTCAGGTGAGAGGTTGATTTTTTGAGCTGAGTTACATTAAAATTGTTTGAATAATAAGATCAAGTTTTAGCAAATTAAAAAAGATTTGCTTTGAAATATTTTGCTTTTATTACTCTTAAATAACAAAACCCTTTGCTTCTCAGAAGAGTATGTTCACAGTGACAGCAGTATCCAGAGTTAACTGTTGTGCTGTTAATGTGGTCTGTTGAAAACCTGGTTGTCCTCATGTGATTTCAGAATTATTACCTGTACCTATTCCATTGGCTGCATTGAAGCTGAACTTCATGGTGCAAATATGCCTTCAGTGGTTAAGATTTCAAGGAAGGAATAAGTGCATCTGCTGTTTCATTAGTCACGTTGTGTTGGTCTATCAGTGTGGAGCAGGGACAGCAGAAAGGAAATCTTCACCATCCTTAGCAACATGTTCCAAGCACAGTGTCATGGCTGGTTAGAGCACTGCCATTAGGGGTCAGAGAAGGAAGAGTTCTTTTTTAGCAGGGCCTGAGCTCAGTCTGTAGATCATGCAAAAAGAAACATTCTACACTAAGAGCTCTTCCAGGAAAACTTGAGATTTTCATTCAAACAATAAGTAAGTTGATGAAACTTGAATAGGCAGAAGTTAAGCAATACTCCAACAAAAGTCTAAAGCTCAGGAAGTGACGGTCAAAAACTTACACTGAAAATATTTCTAGAACATTTTGGAACTGACCATTAGTTTCATGCAGACCACCCTTGTCAGTATGGATTAATGTTGTTTTTCTATCTCTTTATGGAACTGCACAGCCATCCAAATAAAAATTAGTAAGTTCTTGCTCGAAACCCAGTGTTATTGATGCTTTCTTACTCTGTTAAATAAATGACAACCATTAACATTTCTTACAATAGTGTAAGACTGTGTTTCCATTTCTGGATTGGTTTGTCATCACAGTGGTAACCAATGAATGCTTAAATTTGGTTTTCTAAGATAGCAATGAATAAAATCAAGGTGAATTTTTCAGAGCCATTGAAGAACAGTGTTTTGGAACAAGGGTTTTGTCCACAGTATGTACAGTTCCCTACATAGTTGGAGCTGTTAGCAAAAACACAAGATCCCTTTTTACACTGAAGTGTTTTACTCTGCAATAGGAACAAGAACAGTATTACTCATTGTTCTTACAGTTGTCTAAACTACATTTAAACTTCAGCTGTCTTTATGGAATATGAATTTTAGAAGCATTTAAGTGGCGTCAGGTAGAATGGCAGCATTTACTGAGTTTCAGGCTGCTGTTTTGCTGTATTGTGAAACCTATTTAAAAACCAGATACCATTAGGAAGCAAGATGCTGTTTCTCTTCCTCCTCTGTTCTGTATGAGTGCTAATGGGTCTGACTCTTCCCAGAAGTATTACATTTTATTTGGTTTAGCTTTCAGAACTAACTTGCTGCAAGATTAAGTAAGTGCAATCATCAGCAGAGTGATGCTCACTCTGGGCTTTATTTGCCACTTCATCAGCTGAGTGGTATGTAGTGTTAATATGGAATAACAAAATTGCATGTGTAATTGCTGGCTTTAATGGATTTTTAGAGGATTACAAACCCAGAGGATTTATTTACTTTTTCTGTCTAGATTCCTCCTGGAGATGCAGTAGGATTCCTAGATCTTCCTCAGTGATGCTTGGCTCCCTGGGAACTGAGCTGGTGAGAGAGAGAAGAGAGTTAGAAAGAAGAACAGATTTGTCGACTAACAACCTGGTGGATCCCAGCTACAGAAACAGTGACTATTCACCTTCAGCATGTATGTATTGTGCAACTGAAAGCTTGTAAACCTGCAGTTGGTCTGCCTTTGAGTTTCTGAATGTGTTCATAGAATCACAGAATGATTTGGCTTGGAAGGGACCTTTAAGCTCATCTATTTCCAACCCTGTGCCATGAGCAGGGACACCTCTCACTAAAGCAGTTTGCTCAAAGCCACTTCCAGGAGTGGGGCATCCTCAACTTTTCTGAGCATGTTCTTTTAATACTTTATTCAGATCACAAAGCCCAAATATGTATTTAATTTTAAGGTATCCTTTTAAATAAAGTTGTATCGTCACTTGCCATGCATTGGCCAAACCACCAAATGATATATGAATTGTCTCACTTGTAGATGCATTCAGTCATATGAAGGTGATACAGGTGTTCACCACTGTAACTGTGTGATGAGTCAGTTTTCTACTTTGTCTTAAGGTCACCTTGTATTTGGGTATGGGAAAAGCCATACTGTTAATGTGACCCAAGGAAACTTTTTTCCTAAAGGTACCCTTGTCATATTACCTCTTGTCATTTGGGTTCTCAGATGGTTATTAGGGAAAACTGCTAGACCACTGAAAATAAAAATGAATGAGCACATACTTTATGCGAGGTGGGAGGTTTGTCTCATGGCAGTTGCTGGGACTAGTAAGGACTTCTGCAGTCTAATTCTCACTTTCTGTTCAGAGTGTTGTGGCCTTCTAGAGTTGTCTTGTGAGAAACTCATCATCAGTCTTGATCTGCCACCCATTGCAGATGCGTCCAGTGATATTTTATAATGTAGAAGTTTAAAAAGATGCCATTTTTATAAGTATGGAAGATATGCAGAAAAGATAGAAAGTAGTTCTAGATTTTGTCCTGCTGTCTTGCCTCAGTGGAGGAGTATGTTTTAATGTAATTGTACTCTATGCTTCTTTAATAAGAGGACAGTGTAAATTACCTGGTAGAGCCTAAGGGGAGAAGTGAATAAACTTGTTTTGTCCTGTCCATGCTGCATTTCTAGCAGCAGCGTTGGTATTAAGTGCTGTAAAATCTCCTGACTGTGTGCCTTGCTGTGTAATCAAGACCATATGGTAGATGCTTGGCATCTGTGCAGATGTTTCTTTACTTAGAGTTTGCCAGATGCATAAACCTCAGCTTCAGCAATAAATGGTGATTGCAATGCAGAATCCATTAAAAAAAGTTAGCGAAACTCCGAATGTGAAAGGTTTCAATTCCAGAATACACAGAGAGAGCTTCTGACTCTTACCTTCATCTACCTATGCTTGTTCCTTCTACCTGTTTTCCTACCTACAACCCCCAAATCTACATTTGGTGAGGGAGACTAGCTGATTTTAGCCACCTCAGCTGCTTCATGTAACGATAACTACAGTTCAGCTGCAGTGGAATTCTTCTCAGTGTGTTGAGGTACTTAGAAAGCATATACAGAAAATTTTACCTTTAGGAATCATAGAATGGTTTGGGTTGGAAGGGACCTTTAAAGTCCATCTAGTCCAATCCCCCTGCAACGAGCAGGGACGTCTTCAACTAGGTCAGGTTGCTTGGGGCCCTTTTGAACATGACCATGAATGTCTCCTGATGTGTTGGAGCACAGCTTGTCATAGTATTTTCCTCTGTTTTTCTGCAATAGATCTTCAAGACAGGCCTGCCTCTTCGTATGCAGAGGGAGCAAGACCAAAAGAGAACTCATTAAGCACTTTGAGGCTGAATGCATCCATGAACCGCCAGTTGCCTTCTGATCATCAGCCATCTTTCTTCAGCAGAGACTCTAACATGAGCTCTTCAAGATCCAGCTATTCTTCAAGACAAAGAAGAAGTGAATTGGAATCTCCCCAGAGGAGCATGCAGCCAGCATTTTCTCTGAGTGCCATTAGAGATGAAACCCCTTCTTCGAGTGATTCTGAAAGGGTTTTGCCTTCTCCGAGGTCACTGAACGAGCCTGCAGCCGACGGCGAAGGGCGGCGCACAACCAGGCAGCTGCTGTCCCGTTTAGCCTCTAGTATGTCGTCGACATTCTTCTCTCGAAGGTCTAGCCAAGACCCATTGCATGCAAGATCTTTAGGCTCTGAAGAGCCAACGGTGGTCCCAAGAGTTCAGGCTTCTAGTTTGTCAAGTAGTAATGGAGCTGCAGCTCCAGAAGTTCCAGGACTTCAGTCGTCTGAAGCTTCTCAGGGGTTTAGTTTCCTTGGACGAAGATGGGGTTTGTCAGGAGTCTCACAGAATCGCAGCTCTGATTCAGATGGGGACACTTACAGACCAGACTCTGAAAGCAGGAGCACAGGATCATGGTTGTCATCCTCCTTGAGGAACAGATGTACACCTCTATTTTCCAGAAGAAGAAGAGAAGGAAGAGATGAATCCACAAGGATCTCTACCTCTGATACAACTGCTAGATCACAGCATATCTTTAGAAGGAGAGAGTTGGGTGAGGAGGCCTCTCTTGAGGCATCAAATAGCCCTCCTCAGTCTTCTGTTAGCAGACCATCAACACCTGCTGTATCTGGTATTTCTACAACTACTGCCTCTCCACCAGATTCAGCCCACAGCAGAAGAGGTTCTGGAATTCTGCCTGGTTCTCTCTTCCGCTTTGCAGTGCCTCCAACATTAGGAAGTGGTCTATCTGACAATCTTATGATAACTGTAGATATTATTCCTTCTGGCTGGAATCAGTCTGATGGACAAGAAAGTGGCAAGTCTAAAATACCACCTTCAAGAGATCCAGAAAGACTCCAGAAAATTAAAGAGAGGTAAATTAGTACATTTTTTTGAGTTAGTAAAATGTACCTGTCTTAATTAGAGGGATTTCTGCACTCATGATTTTAAAACTTCCCTTCAGAGGAGGCTGCAACTCAGTCCCACGTTTTCCATGCATTCTCACCTCTGTCCTTACAGAAATGTGCTTTAAACCTCATACATTTGAAAGAAGTTTGGTAAATGGAATTTTCATTATAGAAGTCTTACATGAAATGTGTCCCATCATTTTTTGGTATTCCTTCCTATTCAGCCTGCTTTTAGAAGATTCTGAAGATGAAGACGGTGACCTGTGCAGAATCTGTCAAATGTCCTCTGCGAGTTCTGACAACCTTTTGATAGAGCCGTGCAAGTGCACTGGAAGTCTGCAGTATGTTCACCAGGAGTGCATGAAAAAATGGCTGCAGTCCAAGATCAATTCAGGTAAATCAGACTCTAGACTGAGGTAGACCTCCAGGTACATAGGGAGGCTTATCAGAAGCATTTCACTTACTTTGGTATTTAGTTGAACAGCAAGCAGTGGGGACAAGCAACAGTATGGCACTTCCAGGCTTCTCATGTGAGTAGCTCCAAGAACTGTAGTTGTTTAGGGAATTACATTGTTGGGGTTGTCTGCTAAGATACAAGACAAAAGGTAACGTTGTCGAAGTGTAGCTTTAGAGCTGCTCTACCACTTTGGTGGTGGAGTTTGTTCCCCATCCTTCCTTACAAATATGGTTGTGCTTTTTTTGCAAGACTCTTACAGCCAAGCTAACTGTAGCAGTGACAGGAATTTGAAAATCAAAAAATATTTTTCAATAGTAACTAGACTTCAGTAGTTTAATTAAAAAAACCCAACTAACTCTTGTTCAAGTCACTTTAAAATTGCTTGTTTAAAAACTACTTCACAGTGCATATGTAACTTTTAAAGAAACACTTCAGGAATTGCATGCTGGGTAAGTCTTTTTGTAATAAATGCACTGACCAGTTTAAGATATATACAGTATTGTTGAAACTTGACCCTGAGTTTCCCCTTGCCCCTGTCCCCACCAGGTTCTTCTTTGGAAGCAGTGACAACTTGTGAGTTGTGCAAGGAGAAGTTGCATCTGAATCTGGAAGACTTTGACATTCATGAACTCTATAGGGCACATGCAAATGAACAAGTTAGTATATTTTACCTCATTTGGTAAGTGTTGGCTTAGTGCTGGGAGGGCAGCCTTCTTTAGAGAAGGCAAATGCATCTCCATTTCAGAAGGACTCTTATGCATAGAAAGTAACATGTCGATGTGGAACAGGTTTTTCTCTTCAGTATTCAGACTAATTCTGTCTCCCTCCTGTGCTTCCTATAGCTGAGCCCTCAGTCAGTGTAACACATCTCCTGTCTTAGTTGCAGATGTGCCATCCAGCTTTGCAGCCCAGTGTCTTTGCCAAATAGGTGCAGTGTCCATTCTAGATTGAATTTCACATTGTCATGGGTTGTCTTTGCTTTTAGCTGTTTCTGAGCACACTTCAGCAGTTGTTTTAAAGATACCATTACAGACTTTTTGTTTCATTAGAGTGGGAGACTCTAGCCCCGTTCTAACAGTTTCTGACTATACTTCTTCAAGTTGTTTCCTAAGTGAAAAAAAATCAAAGGCCCATTATATTACTCTTGTTATATTAAATACATCATCTTAGAACTACTGGATTGTGTAGTATTAAAAATGAGTAAATTACACAGAGCTGGTGGTTTTAATGGACTTTATTCAGAAAGTTTTCCTTACTCACTGGCTTGTGTTCTGAGAATATATAAAGACTAGTGAAATTAGACTACGTCAGAAGTTGAAAGAAAATACCAGGCAACATCAGTTTTTTGTTTTTAATTTAGAGTAAGTTCTTACCCTGGTGCTCTAATTCCAATCACTTGGGACAGACTCTGAAAAGTCTTTCTTGAGAGTGCCATCATCTCACATTTTAGTACTTTTGATAATGGGTTACTGTCACTGTGCTGTAATAGAAATACGAGCTTTCAAATTTTTTCTTGAAGAATTTACTCAATTATCTGTTCAGTACTAGCATTTTTAAAGTTCTTCTTTGTCTTAGGGAAAGGAATTTCTCAAAGTATTTATGACATCATAGCATTTTTAAAATACATTCTTTTATTTTGGCTTTCTCTAAAGGGTTGGAACGACAGAGAAGAAGCCAGCAACATTCATTGGTGTTATTTTCCCAAGTGATAGGATACTGTTATTCTTGAGTTCTTTCCTCTAAACTAATCATGCTGACTGAGATTTAATTTGTAGACTTCTATTTACCTTCAAGGATAACATGTTAGTTCTGGGATGGATGGGAAGAATCAGAAGTATAAATAGCTTTCAGTGATAATTTTTTTCAGTATTAGATTTCTCTAATTCTCTTGGATCAACTAGGGATAAATAGATAGTGATTCCATTAAAATCTAATTATTGTTGTACTTGAATCATATATGCAGACATATTACTGACATTCTGAATGTTTCTTTTGATCCCCTTTAAGGCAGACTATGAATTTATCAGCTCTGGTCTCTACCTTGTAGTGTTGTTACACTTGTGTGAGCAGCGCTTTTCTGATATGTTAGGAACTGCCAACGAGGCCAGCACACGTGTCAGAGTAAGTATACAGTGATTTCCTCAAGTGGCCTAGGAGCTAGACCCCCCAAAACGTGCTTTTTTAAACAAAGTTAGGTCTAAAGTGGGCTGGGCTTGTCGGTGCTCTCCCACCACCTTTGATTTGAAACTCGGGGTGCTGCAGTTACTCTGCTGCAGAGTGATTTAGTCAAGGTGGTTGGTAATTCATTGGTTTGCATGTTTGTTGTCATGATCAGTATGAGGTTATGGAAAGATGGAAGGTTAACCTCTCTGTACAAAACAAACATGCAGTTAAGAATCTTGGACTACCTCATCTGTTTAATTTTTTTATTATGCCTCATACATATACATATACAATGTCTACATTGTGAAGGTGTAGAACTTGCAGTGATTGTCTCCTGGATTACACCTAAATATGGAGGTGAATATTAACTCTGTGAAACAGGCCATAGCTATGGTATCACAGTTCTGGCATTAGTCCAAACTCATTAGTTGTGTTTGACTGGATTCCTATCACTGAAATAGCTTGACGTAGAGACATGGTTAAGTGTACATTTTACCAGGAGGAGATCAACATTCTTTCTGCATAGTGACTCACTCAGAAATCCAGTATTCTACATGTTTAATTGATACTAGATAATACATCAGTGCTCTTAGTCTGAAAAGCTGATCATATAGGTTTTTTTTTACTTAGATACAAAGACGTGACAATATTAAGCTTGTCCAGTGGGTATTGGAAGGGTTGACTCCCAGCAGGTTCTAGGCCTTTGAGAGGGGGAGGCAGGACTGTGCTCTCATTTCTTCTTGTATTAGAACATTGGTCCCCTCGTCTGTACCCATCCAATGTACAGCTTGTGTTCCATGGTCCACAAATGAAACATCCAGTTTCCCTGCTGTGGGTGCAGAGATCTAAAGGACACATAATCTAAGGGTAGCCAGCACCCAGGACAGGCTGTTAGCTTGAGTGTATTGCAGAAGGTGGTGTGTGGACTGGTTTGTTGTCAGAGGAGGCATTACATACTTTTGTGTGCCACACTGCAGTTGAGCCCAGGGAGAGCACCAGGGAGAGCTGCTGTTTGATATCAAGGGTACAAGTAAGCCATGGAAACTCATTTCATTTTCTGTGTCTGAATATCTGGACTTTCACTGAGGCAGTGATGCAGATTGCCAGTGACAAAAGATAACCACTTGGCTGGGACCTTTTATTCCTAGGGATTTTGGCTTTGGGTTTTGATATCGTGTACTTACAACATTCAACTGCCACTATTGCCTAATATCCTGGTCTTAGGATTTGAAATGTAAAGAAAAACTTGTAAGTGTTCTTGTGCATTTTTCATGAATCTCATTCGGTCAGAGGGCTCTGTTTTGTCATATTAGTAGTGAATTAAATGAAATGGCTCCACCTCATGCAAGTCCTTACCATAATTATATTTTTCTGCTTTACAGTTTTTAGAAATAGTTTTCATTAAACTGGCATTTGTTTATGTTTGCTGCTCTCAAAATTGATGTGTTTTACAGACCGTAGAATACGAAGATGATGCCAGTTGCTGCTACCAGGAACATTTGACATAGAGTGGAAGCTGAAATAACTGTGCAATAGAAATATGAAGTCTAATGGGTGGGGATTTATATTAAGTTTTGCACTGATTTTTGCAAATTGGGCAAATGGGTTAGGATAAGCAACATCTGGCATGAAGCTTTTGGATGTAAAAAGTGAAGAAAACTTTGCTAACGTGTTGCAAATTTCTGCAGATAACTTTGCAACTTTTAAACTACTTTCTCTCTGCCTTGTTTCTAGTTTATTAACCTTGCAAGAACTCTTCAGGCACATATGGAAGATATTGAAAGTAGGTGCTTCCCCTCTTCCTCTCCCCTGCCATTAGATCAACTCAAAGCTAAATGAGTACAATCCTCCATGCCAAGATTCATGATATACTGTACAGAATGACTGAAAACCTTACCCAGCAGTGCTTTTTCCATCATGAGCAGAACTAGTCCGAGGGGGAACCAGTTTTAATTCTCCATGAATAATTTCCCAACAGGGTAGAGTTGTTTGGACTACAGAAGTGTTACCTGCAAGTGATTAGAAAACTCCTCACTAGTTACAGTTTGGT
This sequence comes from Pitta sordida, assembly GCA_013390025.1. Taxonomy (NCBI): domain Eukaryota; kingdom Metazoa; phylum Chordata; class Aves; order Passeriformes; family Pittidae; genus Pitta; species Pitta sordida. The sequence continues at coordinate 336,297 of WEKX01000414.1, forward strand.
TGTTATTCTCATTGTGTGTAATTATGGGATCAGTAGTGACCTCCAGGTTGTCGCCTTTTACATGAGTCAGAGTAGGAAAAAAACATTTAGACTTGAATTCCACTGCCCTTAAGTTACATACTTCTTTTGCCATTTCTTCTTCTTCTGGTTCTTTTTTTTTTTTTCTCCTTTTCCCCTTTTTTCCATTCACAAGCACTTTTTGGTTGTTTGGGTTCCTTGATCAGACCTACCCTGCCTCATGAATGAAATTTAAAGGTTGCCAATTTTTCACTGTGCTTAAATCAAAACTGAATTCTGGTAAATGTATCCTGGGTCTGTTTCTGGGCATGATGACTTGGCAGTAGAAGGGTAGTTTATCTACCTTTTTTTTCCTAGTTTGCATGTGAGTTTCTGTCAACATTCAGAATTTGTAAGTGTGTGAATTTTCACTACATAGGATACATTTGGAGTGCTATAAGGAATGGGAGTGTGTGTTTTAGCTCAAGATGGTTATTTCTGCATTCAGAGCAGTCAAAGGTGGGCTAGAGTTCTGAATTCATTCTTATGTGCATCCTTATTAGAGTAAAAATTAATCTGAGTGTCACTTTACACCTTAATTCCATCAGTTGATTCAGCCTTTAACTTGCAAGTGAGGAATAGTGAGTTTTAGATTTATCACAGATGCACTTTAGTTATGTTTGCTTTCTAAGAATGAAGAAGCAAGGAGTCAGACTTTTCTTTCTGTATTCAGGGATGGAACAAATTGCTTCGGTGTGAATACTTTCCTGCCTTCAGACTTTGCTTAAGAGGAGATATTAAATTCCTGTTACAGTCAAGCTAACGCTGTACAGACCTGCTATAGATACGTGCACTGACTTCTCTATCTTAGTTGACAAGTGTGTATTTGTCTTCTAATTCACCTTGCAACAACAAAACCCTGTGCATATCAGCTTCACGTTCATCCAGCATGTGCTGAAAGGGCTGGAGAGAACAGTTGCTTCCAAGCAGGCCCAGGTTCCATTAAGCAATATATATATATATTTATAAAAATGGAAGAGTGTGTTTGTTCAGACTGCTGAATCCTTCGAGGTGTTTTAGTATCCAAATTGTGAACTTTGTGAGTCATTCCTTTCCCTTGCTTTGGGTGTTGCTGTCATGGATTGAATATATCCTCCTCTGACTACTGTTGGAATTAGCCACTGTAGAACACTCTGTAAAAGTTGAATCTCTGGCATAATTAAGTTTTCTTCCTTTGAGGAAGAAGAGCAGGAGGACACTGCATTTTGTACTGTTGAGTTTTGATTTGAAAATGCTGTATTTTTCAAATATGAGATCCATTTAAGGATTAAGCTGTGTGATGATGCAAGATTTGGGTGGGTGTTGCAATCTGCTGTTTAATATTATAAAATTAGCTTCATTTCCTATAGTCACTCTGAAGGTTTTGATTTCACAGACCTTCAGCAAGGCTTCTGATTATACTGTGTTGTTCCAACAGCTTCTGAAGATGATTCTGAAGACTGATGCTGGTAGAACATGCATACTGCAAGAGAGAAATGGGGTTGCTGCAGAAATGCTGAACTGGCAAGAACAGTGTCAACATGCTTTTATTCCTTCCCTTAGTAAAAAGCGCATTGAATCTTACTGTGGTTTTTGAAGCATTGTTGAATTCCAAATAAACTGCTGCACAGTGGGACTCGGTGGACGTGAGAACTAAGCATGTGTGAGGGTTAGATACATAGAAGGCAACTTCCCTTTTTAAATTATGAGGGTGATATGCTTTGTTTTGGAAGACGTAAGACTTTGAATATTTAAGGAAGCTCTATCTCCCTTTGTGTTTTCTTCTTACTGTAGTCAGATTTCTGGTTTTGTCTTACCCAGTTTTGCTCCTCTACTGGCACTAAGTGGTTATAGTGGGTTTCAGGGGGAGGGTGGGAATGTCCATGTACTTAAATAGGTTTTGGTTGGGTGTTCCTAAATGCCTGTTTTGCCGTATCATATAATAACTGATTACTTCTGTTGTTAATGAATGAACAGGAAGGTAAGCAAGAGACTGTAGAGATTGTTTGGATTTGGGTTTATTTGAAGATTATGATACATCTCAAAAAGCAATAAGAACTTGCAGTGGTCTTTTAATACTTGGTGATGGCTTTTTTATGTACCAGTTTGGAAATCTGAGATTATATTTGATATCACGTGGCTGTTCCATTATGGAATATTGCAGGTGTAAACTCTTGCATTTCAGCATTCCTAGCAGATATGCAACTTGATAAAGACCTAAGGTTGTTTAGTTTAATCAGACATTTTTTAAATCCCACCTGTTCAAAGCACTGGTTATCAATGTGTTTTCTAGTGTTGTCACTTCTTTCTAAATAAAGACAAAAGAGGTGTGCATCTCTACTGGTGTTGTCTATTTTATTGAAACACGAATATCTGCCAGAACTTACAGCGGAAAACTTAGAAAGCTGTAGTCTGTGGTACATCTTTACTGTGTTTAAAAATTTTTACACAGATCTTTAAGATTGTTTCTGACCATTTTGTTTTGAAATGCTTTATATGGATGGTGGTGCAATAAATTCTCATATGCTTCTGCAAAAACGGAATATGTTGCATTACATGAGATGGCTTGTCATCTGTGAGACTCGAAAGAAAATGGATTGCTAATGAAATGGTACAGTTCTCTGCCCATTCTAGTAACCTTAGGCATTGGGTATTCAATGCCAACACTTAGAAGTATTAATCCAGCAATTAGTTGAAGTTGAAGGGTAGGAGAGCAAGTGTGGGGGTGGAGATGGAATGACCATAGGGCTGGGATAGTTCCTGACAAACAGATGGTTTGAAAATGAAATTAAGTCACTCCTGGTTTCATTTATCTTCAGCTGAACTTCAGCACAGAGCACTCCAGCACAGTGAAGCTTCTCTGGAAGCTGCCCCTCTTAAAACCCAGGCTAAGTTTTGACCCTTGCCACATTTCAGCAGATCTCACAAACCATATGAGCAGGAAATAAGTGAATTAAAATACAGTGATAACATTTGGAAAGTATCTTTTAAAAGCTAAGGAGATTTCCAATAAGGCTTCAGCTCTTTATCATGGGACAGTGTGGCAAGCACTCACAGGAAGGACTCACAACTGAGAGAGCTGGGGTTGTTCAGTCTGGAGAAGAGGAGGCTGAGGGGAGACCTTATCGCTCTCTACAACTGCCTGAAAGGGAGGTGTAGCCAGCTGGGTGCCGGTCTCTCTTCTCTGGCTACAAGTGATAGAATGAGAGGACATGGCCTTAAACCGCGTCAGGGGAGATTTAGACTGAACATTAGAAGGAACTTTTTCAGAGAGGGTGATCTCTTAGTGGAATGGGCTCCCCAAGGAGGTGGTGGAGTCACCGTCCCTAGAGGTGTTTAAGGAAAGGCTGGATGATGTACTTGGTGGCATGATCTGGATATGAGGGTAGTGTGGGCTGAGGGGTGGTAGAATGGGTGTTGGTAGCAGGATATGGGGAGCTGCCCCTGGCTGGCATCCCCAGCGTGTTGCCAGTCCAGAGGGGCCTGCTGTGGTTCCAGG
>WEKX01000415.1:0-37555 GCA_013390025.1 Pitta sordida
CCAGCCTCTTTTCACTGGAAGAGGGGTGCCTCCTGAAGGCAAACTGCTGTGAAAGAACTTCATGCCTTGGAAGGACAGAATATGTCTTGTGGTGATTGAACCCTGCAGATAGTGATAAAACAGCAGTGTAAGAGTTTATACATTTTATTGAATGCCTGTCTGAAACTAAAGGAATATTCCATTTTGTTGGAGACCGGAATAAAATCTCTGTGGTAATGAACCTTTAAAACTCTGAGTTTAATATTACAGGAGAATTTATTCTATGCTCCCTGTTATAGATACCCTTGCTAAGAACCTTTAGAGAATCACCTATGTTAAAGATATGCATTTCCATAACAAAACCAGCCATTCTCTGTGTGTCCTTATTTTCCTAATAAACTCATCTCTGGAATCATACAAAGATATAAGGAGTATTTTGAACAGTAATACTCTGACTGCTGATAAAGTGGAACTACTAATGAAAATTGGCAAACTGGAACTAGTCCAAGTCCCAGCTCCACATGCAACTTGTAGTACATTTAAAACGTAATTCTTTATAATATATTCAGAAATGCTATTCCTCCTTTTCCTGAATGGGAAAGATGGTTATACAGCCTTTGTCATTCTTTTCTAACTTTATTATGTGCTACCCGACTTACAAAAGCTGTAATGAAGTCTTGTGAAGGCACTGTCTTGGATGTGGAAATAAAGGTTCCCTGAAATTTTCCACCAAAGGCTTGTGCCTCCATTGTCAAAATCAGTGGGAAAATTTTCATTAACTTAATGGGCACCTGAGAAACCTTCACACCTCTATGTCACGTGCTCCAGAATGTGGCTGGCATGACCAGCTGCCAAATTTTGGGGGACCCAAATTGTCTGGGACAGGCAGTTTCTCCTTTGACCTGTGTATTTATGTATTGAATACCTTATCGAGTCTTCGCCCAGATAGGGAGACATAAAGGAAATGTTTAAATGGGATATTTTTTTTGCCTAATGAAATGATCTTATGGTCATCTTGTCTGAGCTGCCTCCTGATACAGGCTGAAGAATTTCACCAAGTAATTTTTTGTAGTGTGCCTAAAATCACTGAATCTGAATTCTATGAAGGACTTGCTTACTCCATGACTTAATAAATCAGTAGCAAGGAAACATGGTGAAAAGACTGTACTAGTATCTTCTGAACAATGCTTAGGATATACCAAAGCCAGACAACCCTTTGGGGGATTTTCAGGCATTAGAACATATTTTTCTTCTAGTGGACAGCATTACACTCCATTTAGGGAAGAAGTCACTTTCCAAAGATCTGTGGCAGTGCCTTGCTCTCTGTAGTGCTCTTTAGCACATCTGGTTGTTTATTTTATGAAAACTGCATTAGCTTCTATCCCCATTTGTTTTCTCCTTTCCTTCTATAATTTAGCCCCTGAGGTATGGAGGCACCCTAGTGGCAAGTGTGGGAGAGGACTTTTTCTTGTGTGCATTTATTTTTGAAGGGCAGATAAATTGCATTCTAAATAGCTCATAATAGATAAAGACTTTGAGGTATATATGGAAAAAAATTAATGCATTTTTTTATCTGGTACTCGTGGCTTGAGTTCTTACGAAGAATTTAAAAGTTCCCAATAGAAGTGATTGAAAATACATAAAAATTGATCTGCTGCAAATTTCTACCTTTTTTCAGTATTTGCAATTTTTCCTTATAACACAACCAGCTTGTTTCTGTTCATCTTTAAATGAAAAATGAAATCTTAGGGTCAAAAATGGTGAAACTTAGTCAGAAGACTTTTTATCATGGTTCAAAACAAAAAGTTTAAAAAAAAAATCATGAAAAAATGAAGTCTGGGGTTTTTTTGTTCATCTTAGACTGAGTAGCTGCAGTTAAACGTGTCTTTTTGGATCTTGCATTCCAAAATGTGTTTTTGTGAGACCATATGTCAAACAACATTTTTAATTTTAGATATGACATCTTAACTTTGAGGAACGGATGTAGTCGAAAAGAAAAATGGCTTAGGAAAGAATTTCATAAACGTCTCAAAGAAAAGCTTCATAATGCAGCTAGTAATGGGCAATTAAAACAGACAAGACTACAAAAATTATGTTCTCAGTTATTTATTCATTTAAAGCAAGAGGGACCAATGTTGCTGTATATCCCATCTCTAGAATTACACTGTCAGTAGAATTTCACTCTGTGATTCCAACACGGAGCTCATGATATTGTGGATGAAACAGAGGACATTCCTCTGAAAGCTCTTCAGAGCAGTGGCATGAATATTCAAATGTTAGACCCATGGTGAGTTGTCTAAAACTTCATTTGTCTGACTAACTTAGCTATTAAAGTTATCTGTCCAATAAAAAGGGTGCTTATTCTGCATTTACACACCTCCACACCTCCTCACCCCCACATCTCTGTATATAACCCACACGCTTCTGTGTATAACAAGGCCAACCTGATGATCACTCTCAACTCCACATTAGTCAATAGAAGACTTACATAAAGCCTGATGAGGCCTTTCTCTTGCTACATGAAAAAGAATTTCCTCAAGGTTCCCTTTTCTTAGTGCTCCCTATCTCAAGGTCTCGCATCAGGTTTTGTTTGGCTTTGCAGCTATTTTCTCTGTAAAATGAGTCAGTATTTCAGCCTGTGGTGTTGCTTACAGTAGTCTGAAGTAGCATTAAAAGTAGAATTAAATGATATGGTGGAATCATGGAACTTTTATGCAGCACCAGAAGCTCTTGGCAGAACAACTTTAGCTTTCCTGAATTTTCGTGCTGCTGCTTTTCTAGCTGTAGTAAAGACATGTTGCCGCTTTTTCGTTCACACATTTTTTTATGAAGGGAGCCAAAGGTCTGCTTTAGATGTTTGTCTGTGGCTTTCATTAATTGAAGTGTCATCATTAATGACACCACATAAAAATGATCATCCTTATGGTGCTGACAATATTTGGGCTTTGTGATGTTTGTAGCTCTGAAGAAGGAAAGCGAACAGCTGCTAAGTGAATTTATTGTGTTTTCCAGAAGATTCTGAAAGAAATACTCCCACGTATAGTTTTGTATTTGAGTCCTGATAAAGACAGCCGTGGGCATGGCAGTCTACTCTTCATGACATTCAAAGTTTAAATACCACAGGAAAGAAATCTTGAGTACCAAAAGACTGAAAAGGCTCCAGCTAATACATGAAATAGCTCATGGGTTAGACCTAATACAAACTAGCAGAAATACATGGTCCTAGCACTTATGGAGACTTTTAATATTTTCTGGTGAGGTTTATATGTAGTGGTAGTTTTTGAAAAATGTACGGCATGTCAAAATTGGGGCAACATGTAGATAAAGGTACCTCTTACAACTTTGACTACACATCCATTGCATAAGAATAGAAAATGGTATTTTCATGGTAAGATTAACATGCTTTCCAGTCCTACAAAAATAAATGCTCTTATTTCCAAAGAACATTTCGATTAATTGGAAAGCGGATTTACCAGGACATTTTGGATGAAAATCTTTTTTGAGAGGGTTTTTTTTAAAGTTTTTAGATGGTAACTTCTCTACATAACCCTAAGAGTTTGTAAATTCCATTAAACTTAAAATTGGCTAGTAGATTTTTGATTCTGTAATAGGAAGCTGTTCTTCAAAATGGAATTTAGACGTTTCCTCTGAATGGTTTAATTTACTGAAAAGCTGGAAATCCCTTAGAAACCTCAGAAAGAGTATTCTTGCCATTCCTGGTAATAGATGCGGCTTTTGAAAAACCTATGAACAACAAACATTTGAGGAGAATATGAGATAAACTCTCTTAGTTTCATCATTCTGTTTAACTAGTTAAATGTTATGTATGCTGTAGACTTCCAAAATTCTGTTTCCTGTCTATGAGTAGTGTTTGTTGATGGGGAATGAAAACTTTTTACATCACCATTTCTTCAGTATTTCTAAATAATTTGAACTGCCTCTTGACTACTGGGACGGCCTGACAGAGGCAGACGTGGTTTCTGAGGAGGCTGAAGTCAGCTGCAGCCCCTGCATGGCTGACAGTCCAGACCTCAGCATGGATGGGGCTCTGGGCTGGGCCATTATAGCCTGTCCATGCACCCTGGGCCCTGACAAAAGCAGATGACACATGACTCCAGTGAAATATCATGGTGCAACAGCTCTTTTGGTGACTGTCTTATTCCTATTGCTGCTCTAAGAGTTCTGCTGTTTTGTTTCCAGTTCCCCAGCTTGCTATTTCTCTAGCACCTCCTTTTCCATTTTTTATCACTCGTGTGAAAATGCAGAAAGAATGTCAGTCCATATATGTTCATAATTCCATGCACCCTGTTACATGCTGCAGCGTACAGACCTGCAGTCGAGAAAATTTTGCCCATAAGAGGTGAGATGGCTCCTGCTCTGTCAAGTACAAAAATCAGATCCTTTCCCTTTTTGAAAAATAAACCCCAGGCTAGCTGTCTACTTTCTGACCAGATTTCAAAGCAGTCTCTTTGTTGTTTTATGTTTCACGCAAGCCTAGACAGTTTAAAAAATGCTAAACCTCTCTTGGAAGTGGCAATTTTTAAATCCAAGTGCCACCTAGTGGTTCTCTATGTATAAAAAGTGTCGATGAACAACAGAATCACACTTTCCAGCACAAGTCCAGTGTGGGCAGTTTTTTGGACGTAGAAGCATACATAGGTAAGCAAATGTGTTGCTCAAAGACTAGATCTCAAATAGCAGGATGATGAATGTGATGGCAGTACTTATGTAAGCTGAAGAAAATGAGAAACAAAATGTAGTTTATACGTCTGTTATGTTTCCTTTCACCGTGAAGGATCTGCAAATGCATCACAAGCATTCAAGACTAAACATTCAAATGAAGTAAGTGATCTCATTGAAACTATCTAACAATAGCATCTGCAGTATCGTGTAGAGGAACAAGAGGGAGGATCAGCAGAGTGACTTTTGAGAAGTAATTGCACAAAGGTTTTCTGGGAATTTTGGTTGTTTCCTTGAATATGCTGTGAATGACACATCAGAGATAAATGGTGCAAATGAAGAGATTATAAAGGGATTACTCTATGTAGAATGCAGGTGTATTCTTCTAGACACCACATAAATAGGGATGAAGAACCTCTTTTATCTTTGCCTTTTCTGCCTTTATTAACAATTGTCCTGGTTTAACGCAGTGAGCAACCAAGTAGCACAAAGCCCCTGACTCACTCCCTCCCCCACCAGTGTGATCAGGGAAAGAACTGGAAGGGTAAGAGATGGAATACTTGTGGGTTGAGATAAAGCCAATTTACTAAAGGAAAGTAAAAACCATGCGAACAAGCAAATAAAAAGAATTAATTCACTGCTTCCCATGGGCAGGCAGGTGTTCAGCCATCTCTAGGACAGCAGGGTCCCATCACGTATAATGATTATCACACACAGAATCACACAGAATTTATAAGGTTGGAAAAGATCATAGAGATCATCAAGTCCAACCTATTGCCTATAACCTAACCTATTGCAGTACTATTCCCTAGCACAATCCCTTCACCATCCTTGTCACCCTTCTTTGTCTGCACACATTCAAGCAACTCAACATCTTTCTTAAACTGACGGGCTTAGAACTGGACACAGTATTCAAGGTGTGGCTGAGAATAGGGGAAGAATAACTTCCCTGGTCCTACTGGCCACACTATTCCTGAGACAGGCCAGGATGCCACTGGTTTTCTTAGCTACCTGGGCATACTGCTGGCCCGTATTTAGTTTCCTGCCTACCAACACTCCCAAATCCCTGTAGCAAGACAAACACCATCACTCCAAATATCCCCCACTTCCTCCTTCTTCCCCCTAGTTCATATACTGAGCCTGATGTCATATAATCTAGAATATCCCTTTGGTCAGCTGGGCCCACCTGTTCCGGCTGTGTCTCCATCCGATTCCCCCGCACCCCCAGCCTCCTCACCAGTGTGGCAAAACGGAAAGCAGAAAAGGCCTTGGCTTTGTGTAAGAACTGCTCGGCAATAACAAAAACGTCTCTATATTAATCCAGACCATTTTAAGTGTAAATCCAAAACACAGCCCCATACTAGCCACTGGGAAGAAAATTCACTCTATTCCACAGAATCAGTAAGGTTGGAAAAGACCTTCCAGCCCAAACCAGCACAAGAGTTAAGAATAACTATTAGTATAAGAATAACGGGGTAAAGGATACAATAGTAGGTGTGCAGAAAAAGCTGAGGAGGTAACACAGGTCAAGAGCTGGCCTGATTTTATACGTGTATGTCAAAGTCAAAGGATGAAAACACTCAGTGCGTGATAATTTATTGAAACAGGATGCAATCATAGAGACTAAATCCATTAATGAACATAAAATAATTAAGATGTGCATTAAACACTTCAGGATACTTAGAATTAAAAAAAACCTTTATAACTAAGGAAAATTGCAGACATTCTAGGAAATAAAGATCTGAGAAATTTAAGTTTTGCTTAAAAATGAGACACGTTTACTGGTAAAACTTTTACCAGAAATAAAACTTAAAAACTCATTTAAAGCTAAAAATAGAAATATTTTGTGTTTCACTTGATTAATGTCCAGAGACAGTAGGAAACAGGCCTATATATGTGAGAGATGGGTAAAATTTCCGGAGAATAAGAGTTTACATAATGATTTTATGAATGCAGCAGTGATGGATGACAGTCCAAAAATCCTAAAATGGAATGAATTAATGACTAGACAGAGAGTTGTAGAGAGTGAGTGAGTAGAGAGGAGAAGCTCAAGTTAGATCAAGCTAGATATTCTATATTCAGAAAGAGAAACGTTTAGCACAGCATTTACTACACCTTAATTTTGCAACAGTCTGTTTTTTAAAGCCCATAGACTGCTTTGTAGTCATGGGGGAAAAAGTCCCACAAGTAACTGTTAGGAGCAATTAAACTGGCCTAATTTCATGTGTTTTAGGATGAAGTGAATCGTCCTCTGTCACTCTCTGACCTATGTCACTGCATATGCCTTTGTTGTAAAAGGATATTATGAGAGGTAAACAGTATCTCACCAAGATCTCTCTTTGTGCCACATGTTTTTAATTTCCAAGATCACTGGGAAATTAATGGCTAGTTTCAACTGTGTACAGTTGAGCACGTTCTATACATTGTTGGGATGGAAGACACAATTTGATGCAAGCGTAGTGAAAGTGGACTCATTAACTGTGTCCTGCCTGTGCATAAGGGTATGTTTTCATAAGAGAAGAAAAAGGTATATGACTGCAATATTGTTAAAATAATGGAGGAGGGGACAATTGAGGACAGGTGTGATTTGAAAGATCAGAAAGGTGCATTGTTGTTAAACATCTGTACTTCTGGCAGCGTACCAGGAACACCATCATTTCAACATTCAGTCCAGTTTTCAGGTGCCTGCTGTACTCATTCAGTGACTGTAAATGCCTATGGGACATTTCAACACTTTTCTCAGATTTCCTGTACCATAATAAATGAGTCTGTAAATATACATAACCTGAGGCTTATAATGACAGCCAGTTTCACTCTCATGATTTTTGATGCTTTTTAATGTGGTCTAGATGTAGGAAATAGATCTTTGATGTTATTTCATCCATTTAATTTAAGGAGTCTGAAAAAGTATTTTTCTCCCCTGTGCCATAGATGCCTGTAATGTCCTAAAATACTAAGGAAAAAGAAAGGTAAAAAAACCACATTCCCCAGAAGCCATTAGTGACTTGTGAAGTTTTGAAAACCAAAAACTTGTATACTGAACTCCTTCCAGCAAGCCTCAAGATCTGATACAAATAGAGCTGATTAATTTTGGTAAGAATAGAACTTGGACCTCAACTTTTCTATATAATATTGCATTTAATTGAAGCTTGAATAAGAGTTTTAAGTAGGTTTTTTTGCAAAGGTACCAATGGAGTTCTGAACTCCAGTTGTTCAGCTGCCTCTTTAGTAAAACCGTGGCTCAGTCCATGTAGCAGCACAGCAAAAGTTTATAAATGCCTCTGACCTGTTTTCAGATTGCTGTAGGAAATCCACCATCTTGCAGAGAGTATATTAAATAAAAGGGAAAATTTGTGAAAGTCATCAGCTTCTATGGGTGTGCATGAACATGACTTTTGGTAGAAATGGAGATGAACAAAATGATCTGAAGTTTCACAAGATGATGATTATTCTTGTGTACTCAAGGGCTTGTTTATGCTGGGTCAGGCAGTCCATCCATCAAAGCCAAAAGGTTTTAATTTTGTCACTAGTTCTGAGTGCTGTCAGATGAATATAATAGTTTCTTTGTCTTTCTGATTACTTGTATGTCGCATTGTTGTTGTTGTTTCTGGCTTAAAATCAATTGGGAAAGAAGCATGATCTAAATTGACTGAGGTAAACATTCTCTTACTTTGCATAAGCTCTGATGTTGCATCACAGATATTTGGACTTGGTTCTGATGCAGAATTGCAACTCAGGAAGCACCTAAGTGTGTTGAAGTTCCATTGATTTCAAAGGTTATGGAATTGACTTGCTCAGATGCAAACCTCTTAAATTGTATACAGATGGCCAAGTCAACATCACAGATATCTCAGAGATACATTAGTAATGCTAAAGAGGCTGACACGGCATACAAGGCAGGGCAGGATAAGGCATTACATTATCTACTCGCAGAGATAAACTTTGTGAAGTGTTCTCTTTAGTAATCCCTTATTTTTGGCATCATATTTCTGAATATACAACAGATGCTGCATAACTGTACAACCTTAAGAGAAGTGAAGAAAGACCCAATGCTCATGACCAAGTAACTCCTCTGGTGGAGTTTCATTGGGAAGCTGTACAAAGGGGACAATGGAATTGGTAACCAGAAGCAGACTTTTCCCCCATGATCCTCCTCTCATTTTCATTCATCATCTCCAAACCGTCTTCTGGGTGCAACAGAGGCTCCCTCCCAGCTACCGCACTTGGATGGGTGTCTTTCAAAGGAAAGCAATGCCCATGGGAATGTTATGCCGCTGGTTTTCCCTTGTGGTGCAGCCAGGACATACCCCCAGACAAATCCAAGTGCTGCTCCTGTAACACATTCTTCAGTTCCCTAGTTTACATGTACTTTGAAAGTAACTTAAACTTTGCAAGCAGGATGCTGCGTATTTTAAGTCAACACAAGCTTTCCAAATTTAATTGCAACAATACAGTTTAATACAAATATAGAATGTCTAAATATTCCTTTTCCAGCTTCTTTTGACTCCTGCGTCTTGATTTTGGGCATGACCTCACTAGTACAGAATAAATCAATAGTGAATTGCTATTACTATAAATATTTTGAAGAATAGTATGGATGTGAGCAGTTCCTAATTCAAGTTTCATATTCTCTATGAAAAAGGAACAAACTGTCTTTTATACTTCAATAATGTTATGGAGATAATGCTGGTAGGATAAAAGTTTTGTTTTTCTATTTAGCATTAATTATAAATTTAAATTGCCTTATTTGAAGATGTAATTGTCCACAATTGCGCACATTTTTGGGGGGGGGGGACGGGAATAACTTGAACTGAGATAATGTGAATACAATTTCCTTAATTCTTTGTCCTCGTAAGGCTTATTCTGATAATCCTTCATAACTCTGATTAGTTTAGGAGACATGCATTATGCAGAACCACCTTTAAACAGGGCATGGTTGGGCCAAGTGCCCATACCAGGCTATAGGAAGTTTTATGCTTTTTCACAAGATACTACACTTGAGCCACATTTATTTACACATTAACATGGACAAAGCTGTAGCAAATTACTATCTGCTTGTTATGTAGCAAGTTACAGATGCTACAGACAGGATTTGTCCTTCTCGTGTATGTGATGCTGAGTCCAAATAACTACTTAAATACTTCTATGTGACATTACTGCTTATTGCTGCCATATCAATGCTCAGAAAATTATTTTTTAACGTTTTTTTCTTTTTCTTTGCATCCTCACTTCAGAATAATGCAGTTTTAAATAGATATTTTACAAACAACATATTAACTGATCTAAAAATATGCTTGTTATCAGCAGACTCTTCTGATTCCCTTAACATTTTCATAGAAAATACCATCTTTGCAGCTTTCTTGAGAGACTCTAGGATCTCTTGAACCACTCACGCAAAGCTCCCACTAGGCGCTTATAAGGTAAATACAGTAAGACCATTCAGACCAGACTGAGCTTTCAAGGCTGTTACTGCTGCTTTTGTTTCAGGATGTGTTGGAGTTTGGGATAACATCACCTGCTGGCGTCCCGCGAAGATTGGAGAGACTGTCACTGTCCCTTGCCCAAAAGTATTTAGTCTTTTTTCCGGCAAACCAGGTATTTTATTTTAAGGTGTATTTTTACCGATCACTCTCTGGTATTTTGTAACATAATGTGCTAAAAATGGTTTATTTGGAGGTTCTTTTCAAAGAGTTAAGATTCTTGTCTGAACTGTTCAGGATACACCCTAAGACCACCAAATTATCAGCTTTGTGGTCTGTACTGTTTTCTTTGAGTTTAATTACATGTCCTGATACATTGACACTCATCAAGGCTGAAGACATTGCCTGCTTTCTTTGACATATTTGTGTTAATTATTAAGGCACCTGTGTCTGACTGACATCTCTAACAGCTGCCAGCAGGTCATATGTAGGTTGTTCCTTCTGTGCTTAGGAGGGGAGCTCTGCCTTGCCATCAGGAAAATAATGAGCCCGCATTAACACATAATACCTAAAAATGATTGCTCTTGCAATTTAAGGTAGTTATTATGAAGCCTTTTATTCTGCTTTTTAAAAGAAGTTGAAAGAGCTCATCAGTGTCTCAGACGGCTGAAACAATTAACTGGTGTAAATTTACCATCTTCTGCATCATGTTATCCATGCATCTTACTGTGGTTTAATTTTGTACTGTGACATATTAATGGAGTTTTGAAAATGGATGATGCACACAGAGTATCATGTATCTCAAAATGCAGCTGGAAAAAGTCTTATCGCCTTTGTGCAGGTGAGAAACTTGTCATAAGGAGCTGATGAAAGATGCGAAACTCATCATAGTGATTTAATTCATATTTTACAAGATTAATTTTAACATAGAAGCTGACTTGGATTATGACTAAAATACTTTTATTCTCTAAACTGTTGCTGAAGTCTTGTTCTAGGAAAAAATAGATAACTAAAACAATCTACAGCTGAGCAAAGGTTTTCATTCCTGGAGTTGGTGAATCTTGTTTAGTTTATCATGGATAGCCTAAACAGTTTATAAAGGGGAAAGTATGTGTAATCTTCACTGAATCTTGTGAAATCCATAAAAGTATTTAAATGACTCAAACGAAGATAATAAGGTGTTGAGACAAGGCAAGCTAATAAATATCAAAAATTCAAAATCTGAATTAAATCATGCTGTTTCTGTCAAGTTGCCAAAGCTAGATCATGCACGCGCTCTCTGGAGTTTATTTCAAGATTGTTAGACATATTACAACAACATTTTAATTTTGCTATAAAACAACTGCAATAAATATTTAAGTCTGAAACCTTCACAGTGTGTTACAACTCTGTCTCACCTAAGCATGGTGTCAGCAAGACCGAAAGATTATTTCCCTTTTATAGTTTGCTATAATTTTCCCAGATCCAGGATTTTTTCATACCCACCTCTTTACTTCGTGCTTGTGGAACCAACAGGATGGTTTTTAGTGGTACCTGTTCAAGTGTTTTTTAAATCTTGTCTTTCTATAATTTCAGAGAAAGAAGACATCAAACAACTTGTGTGGTTGATTCAATTAAGATCTAGCGCCTTTATCATTTACTCATTTTTTACTCATTTGCACCATTACAATATGCTCAGTAATATGTAATTTATTTGATTCAGACACAGTACATTTCAAGTTCACTTCATTCATACAGCAGAAAATTATAAAAATACCTTTAAACAACAAAATGAACTGTTTTTATTTAGCCAGATTTTTTGAGACGTGTTTTACCATTTCTAGTGTTTAAGAGAAGTAAAATTCCACTTCAAGATGATCTAAAATTTCTCACTTTTAGGCAAGTATTCCAAATCACAAGTGCACTTTTAAATGCCATGAATTCTTTAAAAGATTTCTTAATTTCACTTATGAACTTAAAAAAGCAGTTGTTTTCTAACCTTCACAGCTTTTGAAGAGCTGGCTCTAGATTTCTTCTGCGATGGTCTAGATTATAGTATAAGCAAATCACATAATTACTCATCTATTGAATATTAGTAACTTTTTATTAAATGACCATTTACTGTAAAAACAGTTATATTGTCCTATAATGTACTGTACATGTCAATGTAAGTTTTGGGTCTCAGAAAGTTATGCTGTCAGGTTTTTACTCAAATGTATGCATCAAGTAATAGGTTTTAAATCAGGTTGCCATCCAAAATATTTAATTGCCTGAAATGATAGCGTAGAAATAATGTCTCCCATAGAATATTGCCCAACAGTCTTTAGGTTAGAAGGCAGTGCAGTATTTAGAGTAGAAAATACTCCAGACTTCAGTGCTTTCAAGAGTCTTTTTCTTGCAAAACTGGCTTTGACGTAATTTGTGGTTCTGTTAACACATTCCTCTGCTCTGCTTAGTCAGAGAATCTTGATGTACTTCTAAGTGGAGACTCTTCACAGTTTATAAATAGGTTACATGTTCTTTTAAAAATGTTGTGTCTATGCCAAATGGCAGAAGTGGTCCTGTTGTTTGAGGAGACACTATGGATTTAGGCCAAGGCCTTTTTATTGGCTGGAAAGATTTGGTTGTTGGTTGGTGAACTATTCGTAGGATATTTACAACTTTCCACTGAAGACTTTATACAAAGAAGAAATTCCAGTAACCGGTCAGCAAGCTAAAAATCACAAAAGCTTTAGTTTAGTGTGTATGTAAACAAGTTTGGACTTTATTCTTCTATGGTGAAAAACAGGCCTCTTTAAGTCAGTTAAAGACCTGTGGTGAACTCCAAATCAAAGCATATACTATTATACATTTCAAGTATTGTGAATATACCAATTGCTTTAACAAATATGAGAGGAATTTGGCTATGAATTAACATTGTAAAAGCAAGTGATAATAATTATGACTGTTTTTTAGTCTGACATCAAGCTGATCAGGTTTCCCCAATTGAAGCTGTTCCATATTGGAAGAACAAGAATTCATTTTAATTATATTAAGAAGCAGAATCATGGGTTGCCCCCATCTCAGCTGTGTGAGTTTTTCTTTGAAAAGAGTCTAGTTCTTCTCTCAATTCTGACCGGAAAAGCCTTTCTGAAAATAATAGGTGTTCAAAATTCCTTTCCAGCCATACTTCCACAGGTCCTGTACGTTCCTTGCACTACATTGTTTCAGTATTGATTCGAAGAATGACATTCAGCATGCCGTTTTATTTCATTGTTCTTCAACCTATAACGTCATTTGGCCTTTAAATTTCATTGCCAAACTTAGCAACGTTTGCTGTAGCAGTAATTCATCACCATAATATCTAAGAGCTCCTATAACTCTTCAGTAGATCATTTGGCATTGGCTTCTCAGAAAAACTTAAATAGGTTAGAACAACTCTCACTTAAATAATTTTCTAACAAAATACTTCATCTACAGATTATCCCCTTTACAGAGTGAGACAAAAGACTCTCTCTTGAGCACTAGATAAAAGAGCAAAATAATTCAGGCTTTTGCAGATGTAACAGAAATGTCTATTATACCTTGTTTTTCTGTAGTGCAAAGGCAACTCCAAGCAAGAGTAAAAGCCACAGTATGAATGTAGGGCACATGAAAGAAAATGCCTGGGTTGCTTTAACAGAAGTCTTAAGAAATATGGGAAAAAGAGTTGATGAATAATGTTTTTAATCTTTCTGATTTAAACTCTCAAATTTTGCTTTACAGGAAATATTAGCAAAAACTGTACGAGTAATGGATGGTCAGATATTTTTCCTGACATCTTAAGTACTTGTGGATATAATGATTATGAAGAGGACTATAAGGTAGGAAAAGTACTTCTTCTCTTCATCTAGATGCTGGTGTTCCATACAGCTACCATATATATTCTGTCTCTAAATAATTCCCATTTTATTCAGACTTAATGAAAATTTATGTGAATTTTTGGTAGCATTGGTTGCAGCATGCTTGGATTCCATTTGCCTAATGAGATAAAATCAGAATTGTAAAATTCAGGAACTGTTTGAAACTCAAGGCTATAAAGAGTTGGACATTGCAGAAATGCATCTGTGTTTCTAATATTGCCGTGTTACTCAGTGTTACTTGTGCACCATATGTTTTGCATTGTGTTATTTCTAGATGTTTCAGTTATTTCAAGAGAGTATTGAAAAGAAATAATTTCAAAATCGAACATTGTAATAATCTACTAATAGTTTATGTATGTGTTTAAGTTGTAAGTAAAAATAGAATTAATGTAGGTCATGAGTTATTGCACTGGACTTTAAACTGCTTTACCAATTGGAAGAGGTTCAGAAAACTCTCAAGGTGTCTTAAGTACACTATGCATGGAAAACCAGATTTGTTCACTTTACAGATATTATTACTTGTTCTTTTTGTTGAGGGAAGGATTTTTTCCATCACATTTCATGTATTTTCAGTCTGTTCTCCTGCAGAGGCTAACAGAGCAAGAATTTGTTTACAAGCCTGAGCTCATAGTGCCAGTAAAACTCTTGGTACCCAAAGCAGATTGAGTCCTCTCGTGAATATACTGGCTTGTTTGGGTTTTTTTCTGGATTTCAGTATGTGTGGAATAGCTGTAGCAGATCTATTCTGTCTGGTTTGCAGAGATGTGAATGCCGTTTTTACCATCTCTTTGTGTATTTAAAAGCTAAATTATTACTGTAGTCGAAAACAGATAATAAGGAAAATTGATAGTTGTTTTCCCAACTTTTCTGAAGAGACATTCTAAGAGATCTGTATCATCTGACAGCTGGTGAGGACACATGCATTACGTGCTGCTAAAACAGCCATTTTAAACACTGTCATTTGACCCAGACATGGTGGTGTGAAAATGGGTCAAGACGTAAAAATTCAAATTAATGAAAGATAATATTTCAAGCAGTGAGAAACACTTAATTAGCAGACCAACTAATATAATAGAAAAGCAGTTCATGTTTGACATATTCATTAGTAATTTGAAAGAGGCGAATGAAATGTAAATTAACTATACTTGCAGGGATTAATCAAGAGCATTGGAAATAGGAAATAATATCAACATTTAGAAAAGCCTTGAAAACAGCAAAAAATAAATGTGTGAGCATGAAGATTAGAAGAGAGGTGTGGAAAACAGGTACTGGCAAAATTATTAACAAAAGTACAATAGATAGAATATCATATATATAAAATGTCACAGAAACAATAGAAAAAATACAACCATCATGCAAGTGTGAGATTTTAGGTGGCTTTTGAGGTTCTGCACCAACCACTTGTTTGCACAGAAGATGTTTTCTTGAATTCAGGTCTTAGTGCTTAATGCTCAATGGTAGCATCTCAAACCAAAACCTTCACTCAGGGTAAAGCCAGAGCCAGGGCTCTCGCAGAACATCAAACTTGCAAAGACGCGCAGGTCATTAATATGCATGCAGGCCATGCCCATTGCTCCATCCCCAACACTCCGGAGCGCTGCGGACATTTTCCGCTCCTTCCCATGCTGTCTCTCAGCACATGTGAGCNATGGCCAGCCCCACCCCGCCTACAAGGAGAGCCAGCACTGCTCCTGGGCGAAGCAGAGGCACTGCACATGTGTCAGCCCGGAAACCTCACAGATCCCTGAAATGGAATTGTGAGAAATTTTCCTCACAAATGNCCCGGCCTGGCCTGACTGCTGACACCGCGCATGCTCGCCCGCCTCCATGGCAAGGAAGGGGTGTCCATGAGCTCTGGTCAGCATTTTTGGAGCCTGGAAAAACCTTAACTTTGCAACACTGCGACACCCTGTGCTGCTTATGGCGGGGGGGTGTCAGTATTGGAGTTTCTTTCCCTTTAATATTTACCAGTCTTGGGAGAGGAAGCACTGCCCAGGCTTTGACTGGGCTTTGAGTAACAAGGAATGCCATGTCTTGTGGCTGTGCTACGCTGGGTCTCAGCAGAGCACACAGGAGACACACAGGACCAGGTCAGGGACCAGGGCACGGTGCTGCGGGGCTCTAAACGCCATTGTGAGCCGGAGAAACCGTGCGCCCTCCCAGCGCGCTCTCCCCACATGGCCAGCCCCACCCCGCCTACAAGGAGAGCCAGCACTGCTCCTGGGCGAAGCAGAGGCACTGCACATGTGTCAGCCCGGAAACCTCACAGATCCCTGAAATGGAATTGTGAGAAATTTTCCTCACAAATGCACTGAGTCATAATAGAGAGGTCACAATGCAGCGTGGATACACTGTATATTTTTTTTAATGACCTAGTATTTTAACCATAAGAGCTAACAATAGAGTCCTAGGTATTTGGAAAATGAATATTCTGGACACAAAAATGTCTTGCAATAACATGTTTTGTAGATGGTGTATGAGGTTGCCTTCAAAGTTACAGTAACTAGTAGATAATATTTTAGGGAAAATGACAAAATACTTTTCCTATGGTAAGTCCTAAGCTTTCTTCTGTATGCTTTCCTTTGATCACAATGTTAGAGGAGTTGAATGAGATTCCATTATAGATCCAACTAAGTATTTGTACTGTAGTTGTTTTTTGTAGTTGTTTTTTTGTCTTTTAAAGTATAGATTTATATTTTATTGCAGAGGATACTTATTTTTATATATATATATATTTAATATATATTTTTATGTATATATGCATACACATAGACATATCTACCTCTCTAGACATGTATTTATTTTGTGCAGTTTTGAATATTCTAGGGAAGGTTTAAATGAATAAATACTGAACAGGTAATTTATTATCAGGTACCAAATGTTTATGCTGAAAAATGCACTGAAGTGAGGGAGCTTATTTAAAAACACCACAAACACTGCCCATTATTTCTATGTTGAAAGAACTTATATCAACAGTTTATATTGATTTTTATGTCCAAATTAAACCGTTCCATTTTTATTCTCTATCAAATTGTATATTAACGTGTTTTACAAAAACAAAGTAGTTGCTTAACGTTTTGAAATTAACCAGTGCCTGATAGGGCACCCTGCTTTTAGTCTGTGTTAGATATGTTAGTGTTTAGTGCTGCTGTCATTATCTATAAGGGATCTATTTGATAAATATCACTGTCCTAGTTCCAGCTGTGGTAGAGCTAATTTTCATCTTGGTAGCTGGTACAGGGCTGTGTTTCGTATTTAGTGTGGGAAAAACGTTGCTAACACACTGATGTTTTAGTTGGTGTTAAGTAGTGCTTACCCTGAGAAGTCAAGGACTTCTCAGATTCCCATGCTCTGCCAGCGAGCAGGTCCAAAAGAGGTGGGAAAGGGCAAAGCCAGGACAGCTGACCTGAAGTGGCCAGAGGGATATTCCATACCACAGATTGTCATACCCAGAATATAAACTGAGAGGAGTTGGCTAAGAGCCACTTTGGGTGCTGAGCAATTGTGCTGGGAATCACTTTACCCTTCTCAGTTCTCCTCCCCATCCCAGGGGCAGGGCAGGACAGGTGGAGAGGCAGGAGAGGGAAAGAGGCAGGAGAGGAAAGGAGGAGGGAGGAAGGGGTCAAGTGGCAGTTTGTTGCTGCTGGGGTTAAAGCACAACAATGACAATGTCTGAACAAAACATTTGTATGTTGTTATCACATCAAAACGTAGATCTAAACCTTTACTTCCAATCCCTTTCTTGTAAGTACACTAGTTACTGCTAACCTTCAAAATCAAGTTTTAGGTTCATTTCAGGTATTCAAATAATTATCTTTCCCCCTCCATTTTATATTTCTGAAGCTCATGGCAGCACAACATCAAAATAAAGAGGTAGATAAGACCATGCTAGAAACACGTCAGTGTGTATTAACCCAGCTCAAGCCTCACTGCAACCTTTCCTTGATGTATTTTGAAATTTTCTATCTAGACTGAACGAGCTGGAGATATGTCCTAGCTGTCATCAGAGGGTATTAAATTCTCTGTGTCAGCACTATTAGTGTACAGCAAGATGTCTGGTGAATGTAAGGCACTGAGATGTGTCTACTTTATTTAAAATAATGGTTGAATCAGTTAATACATCTCTGTCTAACCTTAGTGTGGGTTGGCTCGAGATTTATTAGATCACACAAAAGCTCCAATATATACACGTTACAGACTATGTGATCTGAATGTGTAGTGTCTTACAAAGACAAATTCGCAGGGAGAAAGATCCTCAGGGCTATTAAAACATGGTGATACTGCTGCAGTTGTGCATTAAGTAGGATCATCTCCCATGGGAGAAGTATTCCCCCCCTGGAATGGTTTCCTGAAGCATTCACTCTTAGGCAGCTGTCGGAGGAAACATCCTGGGGGTGCTGCATTCACACCATCCAGGGTGTGTGGAGCCAAGGTCAGGACTGACACACACCCTGCCTTGAATGTCTGTCAGTACCTTTGGCAAACAGATGTGTTACTGCTGCCTGTGGAGTGGGTCACTGCACTGGGCTAATGGATTATTTGTCCTGAGTCTAAACTGAATCCCTGCCTCTCAACAGAATGTAACACAAGGCAGCCATCTACCAATGCTTTTTACATATGGCTATGCTATAGTCACGCTCAATTTATTGACATTATTCTGCATTTTTCATTAATTTTTCCATTAAGAGTGATTAAGAGACTAGTACTCCTTAAAATAATTTAAAAATCTTCCACTGACTTCAAGTGGAATCTAGGACTGAATATTAGCTGATATTCTCACTTGCAGAGAACTGAGAGAATTTGCTTTAATTGCAGACTATTCAATAAACTTCAGAATACCAGTACACAGTGAGAATGATCACTTTCACAGATACATCTGCTGATACATATTTACACAGGAAAATGTGGAAGTTGTGCATTTATAAAGTTGTCATGTCTCCCACTATGGTTTGAGAAGTTTGAATAAGAAGATGTTCTGAGTGACCTAATTAAAACTAATGATGCTACTATTATTAAGAAATACTTATGGCAATACTGCTCTCATCTTTTCGATGATGTTTGGGCTTAAGGTGAATTGAAGGAGAAATGTCAGAAAAGGGATATAATTAATTATTTGCATAGAGATTACTAAATATGATGAGAATATCAATTTTACTACATATCTTTTTAGTAAATTCTATTTTTCTCTATACCATTTAAAAATGTGTAGAATTGTCTAACAAGACAAAAGTAAATTTTCCCCAACATGTAATCCATCCCTGTATCTCAGTTTATGTTTATTCTCCTATAAGTAAATACTACAGGATTTCAGAAATGGCTACTGGATTTTTGAAATTAATCTAGTTGTCTTTTTTCCAGTTCTTTTTGCATTTGCTCGTTTCAGTATTTTAATGAACTAATTATCTAAGCTCAGTTCTGATTTTACATTGTGCAGTTCAAGATTTTCTGGTATGTTCTTCTTGTGTGAATATTCAAATATTATGAAATGTATTCTGACACATAGAATTCACAGAATATTCTGAGTTGGAAGGGACCCACAAGGATCATCAAGTCCAACTCTTAAAATGGCACCACTGGCGGGAATCGAACCCCCGGTCTCCCACATGAGAGGCGGGGACACTCGCCACTGTGCTAAAGTGGATTTGGCATGTATCATTAAAATTTAAGATCACAAATTTTAATGTCGCTGTATGTAATTATATCTGTGAATAGTAGATTCTCTTATATACAGTATTACAAGAATATACTAAAACACAGAATAAACAGAATAAAGAATGACTTGGAATGATAATGACCACAAATTCTTCAATTATATTTCTGAGTAAATGAATAAAGAGGTAAAAGTTTTCTGTTTATGTTAAGGGTTGCTTCTGGTCAACAGCAAAACTCCTTGGACTAAGAATCGAGCCCTAAACCTGGTCCAGTGTTTTGTCCTACAGCACTGAGGTAACTTTTCACCCCTAGAGGTCCTTCTAAACCAAGGCTGAGGTTGGAGGACCCACTGGGGGACTGTCAGCTTTGCTGAGGAAGCTTCTATGCTGTTCTGTGAATAAACGCAAGACTTCCGTCTCCTCAATCTAGTAAAAACAACACGAAACTAACTTTAGAGGAAACCGTAGCAGAAACAGGTGTCTTTTCTAAGAAAACAAAACACAAGTGTGCCTAAGAACAGATTTTACCAGGAAAAATTATTGAAGATAACAGAAATTACACAAAATTTTACTAATCCAGGAGTGGAGTTTTGTGACCTTTTAAAAGCCATTAACATTACGTAGCCACAAAAGAAGAGGAAACATTTTAGGATTAGATGTTTAGAAAGCATTTAAAATTTCTGTAAACATTTCCGTGACTTTTTTTCTGTGCCTTACCACCTATACAGTTTCATTTAGCAGTTCTAATTTTAATACTTTCCTCATAACTTTAGAAATAAAAGGCTCGGTTTCAGTTTAGGGATCAGTATTGCTCAGATAAGCCCATGAATATTTTGCAGAACCCAGCTGTTGCAAAACTACTGATTTTGTTAGACTTGCAGAAAAGTTTATATAATTTCAATATCATAACAGTATTTCAATTTCACGTGTATGATTTGAATCAGTTTTTGCTCTGGATACAGCTATAAAATCTAAAGGGGCTTTGATATTTTTTCTGTTTTAAAATATTTTACAAATGTAATATAATTTGAAATTCTCTTTTGGTCAGTCCATACCTTTGTTGCAGTCATTTTACTCTTACCAATCTTGCACAGGTTTTTTAAGTTCAGAGGTTAAAGCTGAAGGTTAGTTGAGACCTGGATAATTGTGATTCACACAGGGTAGTAAGAAAAAAACAAGATAGGCCTATATTATATAAAAGACATTGATTTTTATGTGCCATCAGGTTTGGCACTGCTTTTCCTGTTTCTTTTGCAGCAATACAATACAAATGTACTAGGTAAGATAAAGCTGATTGACAAATATTTAAAAGTTTTTACCAAGTCGATATTAATCTAATGGATTTCCTGGTTTTCAACTGCCATAACGCAAGGTGGAATTTAAGTCTTTGTCTTTATAGGGGTCATGTGTGTGTTTAATTAACAGTCAAGTTGAGACACCATTTACTAATTATTTTTCTTGAGTCACTAGAAGTTTTAGTGGTCTTATAGGCAAATTAAGACACTTCTGTTTATGCTCATACAGGAAATACAAGTAGCAGCATGATTGCATCATCTTTGATGCTGAGTTTGATAGAATGCTTCATGTTAATCATCTAAACCACTCTAATAATCTAAAATTTCTTTAAAATTCAAAAAACCTAAATTTGAATAATTGTAATTTTTGATGTAATGGATTGAAAATGAATTAATGTTTTATTAGCTTTGCAACAGTTTGAGGAGCGAGGTTAGTTTTTGATCACTAGAAAATTTTAAAGTGTTTAAGATTTCTGACCATTATAAAACGAAATCAGTAAAATTGTCTGGAAAGAAGGAAATGTGTTCTTTTCCACCATTTCAAGTATAGAATAAAGAATAATTACAAAGCTGCGTCATATGATAAAATAATCTCCATTGTGAAATTGTTTCTTATTTGCTTGTACTTAGCCTGAGCCAGATGACCATGGTCAGTATTAAGGTAATGTCAAAACACTCTTGGCTGATTTGCTTCCATGCTGAAATACCTCCATGCAGCTATTTCGTGTTCATCCCTTTGGCAAATGAAAGGCCAGCAGACAGATCCGGTCCTGCTCCTACTGACAGCTGTTGTGCTGGGCTGAAAGTACACAGGGTTCTTGTTTTGATTTTAGTTAGGCTAGTTGTTGTTGGGGTCATGTGTGTGTACAGAATGCCAGAAACATTCTGTTAAATAAGGTGGGGGGGAGGTTTCTAGAGGAAGACAACTTCTTTTATTCCCCCTAGTGGGGAG
The DNA here is from genome assembly GCA_013390025.1 of Pitta sordida. NCBI lineage: Eukaryota > Metazoa > Chordata > Aves > Passeriformes > Pittidae > Pitta > Pitta sordida. Next base: position 21,838 of record WEKX01000415.1, read on the forward strand.
AAGTGACGGGAGTCATTTTACATGGAGCCAGCCTGACAGTTCCTGTCAAACTCAGAGTACAGAGCTAGAGGCTAAATTAGAGGCACAGTTAGAGCAGTGTGGCTGGACAACTGATGCTTTGTTAGTAAGTTCATGCGGGGTTTCACTTCTTTTCCCCTTCATTTACAAATTCTGAAATCAGATAGGTCCAATTTCAAAAGTTTCGGTCAATGGAGTTTTTCTGAAATCAAATCTAGACATTTTCCAAGGTGATACAGAACGATGAAAAATTTTAAAAGTCCAAGTTTCTTGTTGGGAATGTTTCAATCAACACATTGTAGTTTGGACAGATACTTTCTTTATGCTAAAGTACAAACACTCCGTTATTCCATAGCTTTATGGTCAAAATATATTTAAAATAATATTTTCAATTCTGTAATAACATCTGCCATGAAAGTTTGTTTATAGACAGCAAAAATTCTCCTAAGTTTATGGAGTTTAAAGCAATTTATGCATATACATCCACAGTTGGAGTTACTAGACAATAGTCTAGCTCCCAGCTTGAGAAAGGGGTTTTATGATGCCTTCAAAAGTTGACAAGGTGAGGGATCTTTCAACTGTCAGTGCTACAACCGCAGTGAGACATAGTTCTGACTGCCTCAAGAGGTGATAAACAGCTTTTATAGAGAGGCAGGGAGAATGGAACTCAAATGTCTCCTGTATTTCTTGCCAGTGCTATGGAATTGGCCAGTAGACACTTTCTAAGGACTGAAATCATCCCAGTTGCAAGTTGATAATATCTGAAGCATGAGAGAACTGAAGTAAAGAGTGTCTCTGGTGGGAAACTTTTATTTCCTTCAGGGGATTTCTAGACTATTCACCATGCTCTTTAGCAGATGTTTTTACTGATGTTAGAAATTCACTCCTTGTACATAAAAATAATCTTAGAAGTGCAGTGAGATAAATTTGTGTTGAATTGTGAGACTGCCTACAAATCCATTTAAGCTGCTTTGTTTCCCTTTGAAAGTTTCTGAACAATTTTTTAAAAGAGCATCCTTCATTTTTTAATTTACATGTTACTTTTTTTGTCAATTTGATGCCTTTGGAAAGTGACAGCCTCCAAAGCTGACAATTTATCCACTTAAACATAAGCACCAAGAGAATGCGAATTAGATATAAAATCTCCAGGAAGTTGTGGAGACATTATTGCAGACAGGTCAGTCAAAAACCTTGGGCAGTACACTTTACTGGCAAAAAATAGTGGATCAATCAAGGCTTTCCCATGGGAACACTTGTCTAACTGCAATTTCCCAATGATGACTTCTAGTCTGGAATGATTCCTCTAAACCTCTTAGAGCATGCCATCTAAAGACAGAAGGATCATTAGAATCTGCAAATCTATTGATTCTGTGTTCTTAATGTATAAGAGTAGAACAGGTGCTGTGCCTATGACAGGAATGACGGGAGGAAAACAATATGGAAGCAGTGCAATTCATTACAAAATAAAGATGAGCAAAAATACAGAAAAGGTGAGCAAAGGCAATGCCGACTAAACATAGAGAGAAGTTTCATATGCTTGGCACAAAACGATTTCCTAAACAAAAGTTTCCAAGGCAAGACAAAAAATTCAGGAGAATATACAATCTCTCACTATATCTGGCATGCTTGGGTCTCTTAAATGATTACTAACATAATAAAAATACAGTACATAAATGGGAGAATGACATGATAACACAAGTGGTGACTGTTTTATTAGCAGCAATCTTATTATGTTACGAATAGTTGCATCAGAAGAAGCATCTGGAAGACGATGACACCGTATGGTTTGGGATATCCCTTTGATCAGCTGGGGTCAGCTGATCTAACTTTCTCTCATTCTACCCCAGCCCTCACTGGTGGAACAGTGTGAGAAGCAGAGAAAAGCATCACTATTCAGCAATAACTAAAACATTCTTGTGTTATCAGCATGGTTTTCATTACAAATCCAAACCAGCTAATCCTGAGAACTGCTATGAAGGAAATCAGCTCTATCCCAGACAAACCCAAGACAAAGGCCCAGCCCAAGTGTCAGCACTGCGAGTAAGCACAAGAGAGTTTTTAAAAGAAGAAAGAAGGTGACAGGAGAAAGTTTAATGTCTAGCCAGAGGGAACTAGTCTGGAGCACAGAGACCATACTACAGAAAAATAAGCATTTGGGTCAGCTTAGTCATCTGTTTAACAACAGATGCATGAGATGGAATGTGTCAGCCTCACATACTTTACTCAGAGTTATTTCTCCCCATACAAACCAAAGACTGTCTTTGAAGCAGGTCTTTAAAACAGCTCGTAGCACACTTTTGCTGCTCCATGGCAGAAAGGAACATTATAACTGCTTTAAGATTTTCTAGCACAATGAGAAACCTGAATGGAGGGGAAGAGATCATTTCTACTGAGCATTGTGATGGGCCAGGACACAATTTACATTGGAAGTCCTGGTTCAAGCACTTCCCTTTTGAAGGCCATTAAGACAATACAAATTACAGGAAGCCAGTGGTTACTTTAACACATCAGGTGTGCACTCTTACCAGATGGTGTGTGTGACTTTAGGATACCTGGAGAAGTGCCTGTCTCTTCTCTGCAAAAATGTGATGTTCAACACCACTGTTGCCTTTACAAGTGTATCTCTGCCAATCAATTTTTTTATGAAAGTAAAAAAGAAATATTCCACTCAGCGTTAACAATACTGAACAATGTTTCCAAAACTGTTTTCAAATACAATTCTAAAAATATTATTTCAAAATTAACATAACTTCACACAAAATCAGTTCTGAAGAACTGCTCTTGTATTCCCTGCTAGAACGGCAGAATAATACTCCCCAGTTCAGTTCATTTTTCAACAGCTCTTAAACCTATGCCTACAGACAAGCAACTCACATCACCCATACGCTTCTTAATTTGCCTTCTCTCATAACAAGAGGAACAGTAGCCAGCCTACAGGCAGTTTTCTGGGAATATAGTGACAACCAGTTTCTCAGCAGCAATTACAAAAGCTCATGCCATCAAGAACACTACAAATATTTTGTGCAACCTTTTTCATTTATTCAACCTGACCTGTTTGTTCTGTAAAACCATAGTAAAAGGCTGCTCCAATATATGACCTAACATTTTGGCAGCCCTATTTCCCCATCAACAGTATTCAGGAGAAAAAGGAATCTTATTTCCTAACTTTGTGCACTTCAGGAGTTGCAATTATTGTGTAAAGCTTAGAAATTATGGACAGCAGTTTCACAATGTTCTGTTATCATCTTGTTGGCATCTGCAGGCCCTGTTTCCACTGAGTGTAAAAATAGAAGCCTGAATTGTCTCTAAATCAAAAAGTTCTTCATATCCACCCTGTAAATATTGCAGATTTGAGAGAAATAAATTTCTTTTGCAGAAAAAAAAAGAAAGTCACCATGGCAATAATTCTCTTCTCAGTATTCCACTCAGAAACATTGGATTACTTAGAGTCCTATTTAGCAAACACAGGATTCACATGAGCATCCATCAAAGGACAAATGTTTGTACACTCTAGGTAGCTTCACTTGAAATAGTCACTGTGAGACCTCTTCATTCTCCGTAGAAATATATCTAAAGAAGGCCATGTTGGTTGCTATCACATGTAAGAGAAGTGCTTCCGAGAAGACTCTATGTAAAGACCCTAAATTGCCTGAGATGTTTATCCAATCATGCCTTGGTGCATTGCAACTTCTCCATTGCAACCTCACTGGTTTGTGAGAAATTTTGCCTCTGAATCTGCCTCAGTGATTCATGGAACTTGCCGGTCGATGCATGTCCAGTGCTTCCCCGAGGGGTGGTGCCAGTGCTCCCTGTGGGGTGGGACTGGCCCGCCCCTGTGGGGAGGGCGTGCAGTGCCTCGCACTCACCATGGCATTTCTAGTCCCACGGTGCGGTGCCATGGTCCCTGCCCCGTTCTTGTGTATCTCCATGCCCAGTCCCTACCGTGGAAGGCTCACACCGCGGTATGCCCTGAGCAGCTGCTGAGACCCAGCGCAGCACTGCCACAAGTCACGCCATCCCCTGTTAATCTAAGCCCACCCAGGGGACTTACACCAGCCAGGCACATGTTATGGTTTCCATGGCTACAGGTGGGGAAAGAGATGCCATCTGTGCCTGGGGACTGAGTGCCTGGTGCACCTGGTGATAACGTAGTCCCAGGGAAAGTGCCCCATGAAAGTGGGGCTGGGCTGGATGTGGCAGCAGTGGGGCGAGCACTGTGTGCTGGGATGGTGCAGTGGTGGGACGTGCCCACGCCACTGCTGCAGCTGCTGTGCCAGGAGGAGGTTTCTGTTCCCCCATGCCTTCCCTGCACTGCAGCAGGGGGAAGCACTGTTTTTCTAGATCCATACAGCCAGCGCTGCCGCTCCTGCACTCAGGACCAGTGGATGTACATATTGTAGCTGCCACAGTTCAAGGGAAAGAAACTCGGACACCACCTCCTGCCATAAGGGGTCCCAGGTGTCACAGTGTTGCAAATTTAAGGTTTCCCAGGCTCCAAGAGCACCAACCAGAGCCTGAGGATACCCCTTCCCCACCACGGCCCCAGAGCTTCCCCACCATGGAGGCAGTGCAAGCATGCGAGGTGGCAGCAGCCCAGGGGCATCTGCAGAAGTGGTAGCGTGACTGAAGAGAAGCCCAGAGATACCCCAGGGGTCTCCCCATGCAGAGAGGGCTCAGTAATAGTTCCCTTTGCTCCCCTGTGCTGTGAGAGCCTGTGGGGAGGAGCGGAAAACACTCCCCAGCACTCCGGAGTGTGGGGGGGTGAAGCAATGGGTGTGGCCTGTATGAATATTAATAACCTGTGCATGTTTGTGAATTAGACAGTTTGCAAGAATCTCGGAAGACCTGTTCCTCAAAACTTTGGAGGTATGACTGTATTTGCTGTGTAGACACCAAACACTCTGAAGCAGAGCCTGTGATTCATACTCTCAGAGTGTCCCTAGGAGAGTGGTAGATGTCTGCAAATATATAGCAGACTATTTATACAGCAATTAAGTAATACTTTAGATTTTGCTATTTCGACCAGCTAGGGACACTACTGAAAAAAATAGTAATAAAAAAGGCAATATTTATTCAGGATTTGATCTGAGGAACTATCTTATGGCCATTCTGATGACACAGGAAATTTTCTTAAATCCATATTTTCCTTCTTTATCTGTGCAGTAAATTAATACTATGTAAAGCAAACAAACATTATGCCAAGACTGTTGTCACAAAGGCCAGCACAGCTTACTTCTCCAATTAAAAAAGATTTCTGTTTCTTGTGACACCACGTACACCACTTTTAGCCCCTAAAAAGCATAGGAGTACCTGTGAATGCTCCTAAGATCTCTGAGAGTTGCTTTCCATATTTTCTCCCTTTAACCATATCTACAATTGTGCGGTTGCAAGATTCTTCATTTAATTTCACATTTCATTTCATCTTTTCCCTATTTATATAATATTTGCAAAATGAATGTTCAGCTAATTTCATCATGAATTGGGATTGCTAAAATTACCTCTTTACTTGGCCTTTTAAATGCTATGAAAATAAATACATTGAGTGATTTGCACTTCCTTTTGCTGTCCTAGTTAATTTAAAAGTATTGCTTCCTTGCTATTTTTTACAAACATCATTTGAGACGGTAGGTGACAACGATGTTCACCTGAATATTGAAATTCTGTTATGCATAGCATATTCTACATTGCTATTAAAGCCTTTAATTTCCTAACTTCATTAAAAACTTTACAGTTTTAATATTTTATCTAGCTTGAGTGGTAATTAATATCAGTCTAATGACATTGTAGGCATAAATGAAGAAGACTAATTCTGAGAATATTTAACACTTTTTCTTGATGTCATCTTTCAGAGTGGGATTTAATGTAATATGTAGCTGGTAAATTAATTGGGGTTTAGTTAATTGGTTAATTGGTGAACTGTGCGTTTCAGTCTGCTTTTCTTCTGCTGAAAAATGTCCTTTCCAAGTTTTAGCAAATAACTTTACTTAAGAAAGAATATGTTGCTTAGGTCACAATTTAGTAAAGTATTTGAACATTTGGAGTAAGAAATTAATGAGACTTAAACATGTCTTTAAATTCATGTATAAATGCATTACAATGTACACTAGAGCAGAAGGACTGAGAGAAATTATCTCTTTTAGAGATAATCCATTCTTCCAAATCGGCTCAGTCTTCCCAGTTTCATTGTGTTTATGGAAGTTCATGAATCCAACACTTGTTTGACCTCATTGACATGGTATAATCTGGAACTGGAATGGTACCAGCTTGTGTGTCTAGGTCTTGAGCTCCTGAGGCTGAATTTTCTATTGAAGTCAATTGGATTGAGACATTACTTTGAAAAAATGTGTTGGAGTAGAGATATAACATTCTCATCATGTAGTATAGAGCGAAGAGTAAAAATAATGCTATAGCCTTCAGAGCTATTTTTTTGACAATTATATCACTTCACAGTCAATTTTACATATCAGTAAGTGGTTTCTGCATATATATTTTTCTGTGCAGGTCAACTTCTATGTGAGGGTGAAAGCAATTTATACCCTTGGACACAGCGTATCTCTAATTGCTCTTACAACAGGAAGTATAATTTTTTGCCTTTTCAGGTATGTATTTCTCATGAGTGAACATTAAAATTTATAAGACAGCTTTAACTCTTGTCTGGTTACTCAGATATTTAGAAAATGCATGGGGCTTACACTTTTCTTAGTAAAATAGCTGACAGTAATATAATGCTGGTTTGATTTTTGCTAGCACTGATCATATTTTAAAAGTTTCAAAGCACTTTACAAATTTACAGACATCATAGCCTATGTAAGAAAGAAAAGTCATTTAGGAATGGATTATATAGAGCATTTTCTATTTGACTATTAAAATTGACACCTTGAATGGCACTTGAGAATTAGTGGGATGCTGGTCTCAGCACTGGACAAGTGGGCAGACATATTTTGCAGAAACTCCTGAGTAGTCTCCAGGGGTACTGTAATCAAAGGTAATCATTAATTTGTCCAGGTGAGGTTGTAAATCACAGAATCGCCTTCAAGATCATCTAGTCCAACTGCCAACCTAGCAACCATGTCTCCAAGTGCCACATCCAGATGCTTTTTTAATGTTTCCAGAGACAGTGACTCCCTAGACAACTTATTCCAATGCCTGACCACTCATTCAGTGAAACCCCCCTCACAAATCTAATCTGAATCTCCCCTGTAGCAGCTTTTAGACATTCCCTCTCACCTTTTCAATTGGGCCATGACAGAAGAGACTGAGCCCCCCTCACTGCAAAAGTCCAAATAATATCGAGAGTACAGCATATTGTTTGGCAGAGCCTCATTCCTCTGATGAACTATTCCTATGGCGAGCTCTGTAAGCATTTCAGTCTGCCATCTAATTTTCTCAATATTTAAATATTCAGAGACTATTCAGAGCAGATACATAACCCATAATTACATAGGGAATAGCTTTGGGAAAAATGAATTGAGTCACTCATGGTTATATTCTTTCTAATAGCAAATGCTAGAGGCAGATCATACATTTTCAAAACTGCTGAAACCTAACAATGCGTTTAATACAGATAGATATAGACATCTGAATCAAGAATTTAACAGGTGTACTCCAAACCTTCAACTTCAGTTTAAATATCCAGCTTGAGAACTCCCCAGTCTCCCAGATGAGTCAGTGAAAAGGCACAGGCTGTTTTCAGGGGGGAATATAGTTTCTTCAAGCAGCCTCTTTCTCTGTTACCTACAGGGAGTGTAGGGGCCTCCTAATATAGTAAATTGAATGAGGAGCCTAAACAAGTTGTAAAAACACCCTTTTAAGTTTCTCAAGTGAATAACGAACAGCCAATTATGGAAGGCAGCAGCTGAAGAAGTTGTAAGTTGTCAATAACACAAGTGACTGCAGATGTCTGTGTGGCTGTCTGTCTGTCTCATGGACATGTTCTAGGGCATCCCATACATTATGGTAATTTTTAAGGACCGAGTTTGGAAAACAAGAAAGGTTCTCTAATTTTTAACTTTTCACTACTCAGCTGGTAACACCTCCTATCCAAGAAACATATTTTGCCATGAAAGCTTCTGGGGTTCTATATGAATAATGTCAATATGAGTTTCCCCACCTCTCTTCTGGGAGACCGGGGGCTCGGTTCCCACCAGGGAGGCAGTGGTGCTATTTGAGAGTTCAACTTGATGATCCTTGTGAGTTCCTTCCAACTCAGAATATTGTGTGAATCTGTAAATATATTGTTCATAAAAATCAGTCACCCCTGAAACAAATTCAGCTTTGAATATAACAGGAAAAAATTCACTTTGCTGTCTTTAAAAAGGACAGAAAAGATCTCTTCTAAGTGAAACTATGTGAAACTATCTAAAGAGTAGTCAAAATTCTGACTCCATCCAGCAGGATTACACTTTGAGCTCTGGATATTAGTAACACAAGAGGCTATTAAAATTCTGCATTGCTGGATTTGTATATGTACACTTTAAATTATACTAAATTTAATCCTGAATATGTGTAATATTTTTAATTAGAGGAAACTGGAATAATGTGGAGTTTAATTTAATTGTAGGTAATGTGTTCATGACAAGTGAAAATTCATTTTTATGGGTTTACCTCTGCAGTCCATTATATATTGTTATGGACAGTCTGGTAGAAGAGACACAGCATCAGATCTCTGCAGTTGTTCACAATATCAGCTACAAGTACATGAAAGGCAAAACTGTTGTGTGGGGAAAGGAGAGTGATTTCTGAAAGTTTGCATTCAATTGCAAAATTCTCTTTCAAAATTATCCTCCAAAGAACTGGGCTTGATTTTAACCTTTAGAGAAATATTGTATGGGTTCCCATTACTTAATAGCTGTAAATGACATATCTACAAGCTTTTTAAATGGCAAGGATTTTATATCTGGCTAATCTTTTAATCTCAAAACAAAGGCGTGAAACGTGAATATCTGTAAATACCTTGTCAAACTAAGCTGACAGCTTTTTTCAAATTAATATAGTGTCACTCCCCACATACATACTCCTGTGTACTTACTATAATCAAAGCTAATTCATAACTTCTGGCACAGCATTTTCCTGTTGGAAGTTGCCAGCCGGTCGAACATATTCTTACTTCTGCAAACTTAATTTATAAACAAGAAAGCTAATAAGTTATTTAGTCAAAGAAGTCACTTTACCCTTCTTGGAATGCCATTTTCTATTTCTTCTTTTTGAATGTCTAAGAGTTAATATATCATGAAGTTTTATAAAAGTAAAAATCAAAATTATTTAAAATAAATGGTATTTCATAGATTTTTTTTAAAAAAAACTTGGTTTGTTCGAATTCAGACTGAAAATAAATTGCAGAATAACATACTTCTACATAACAATAACATTATAGTCTCACTATAGATCCTATACTTTCTTTGGGATCACTCCTGTATAAAAAACTTACAAAAATGTCAGTTTCTCTGTAGATACCTTCTTAACAAGTAGAAAAATATGAATCTCCATCATTTCTATCAGAGGACTTGTCATGTACATCAACTGTCCATAAATGTTCCTCACATGGTAGTTTTGTATCATGAGGGAATCATATCAAGTGCCTAAACATGACAGTTTTTGTTCCAAATAGAGAACAGGATTTCTTTATTTTTCTGGATCATCATATATATAAAAAAAAATATTACTTTCTTTCCCACGACCTCCAAAATACTGTTTTGACAGCCTTGTAGATAGCCAATATTTATTATTTCAGCTACTGAATGGGATGAATAGATAATCATCTACATTACTTACCCCCATATACCATAGAGGAACATATGATGCAGTTTCACATAATGGTGGTATTTAAAGGGATTCTTTAGAATCTATTTCAGCAAAGGATGTGCATGGACACAGCAATCACTGGAATTTTGACAACTGCTTCCAGTTCAGTCTGATATTATGACCTAGCCAAACTGGGAGCTAGTGAGGTGTGTCTGTTATTTTTTTCCCTTCATTCACTGTAACTATTTAGTAGTTTCAGAATGGGTTATATACTGTTCTCTGGTAAAAATCAGTTGGAGGACTAATTGGAAGTTGCCACTGCACACTGCCAGAGCATCCTATTACATCCTCATTATTTCACAGTTTATGCTTGCTAAAATGCCTTGGTTTCTAACATATTTCCAGGTGCAGTTCAGGGTGCTGGGTTTGACCACAAAAACCTCCTAGCAGTTTGTTTTCTGGGGATTTGCTATAAAAAGAATCTTTTAAATGTAAAGATATTGAAGGCAATGTATTTTAAGTGAAAAGCCCTTAGAGCTTACTTCCCCTAAGCACTCATTCATTTACTTGGAATATTTAATCTGTCATTTGTCAGGCTTTTGTATGGCTGCTGGAATAAACATGAGATGTTTTACATCTCGTTGGATAGAAAGTATAGAAGATCAAAAGTTTTGAATGCACTTTTGAATTGCAGCTGCATACACTCATACCTTAGGATGAAAAGCCATTATATAGCAAAAGTCAGGAGTTACAAGACAAAAAGAAGGTAGAAAATGATAGGTGAGAGCATGCCTGAAATACATTCAGGTTAATCAAGCTTTTATTTTCAAGTAAAACACTGGAATGAGTGTGCACACAGAAGGATATGATCTCTGTTTATTGTCAGCTTATGTTAAAATGTGGAAGAAATATAACTGGGATCTTGCAGTCTGTGACACTGAACAGGAGTACAAGTGAAAGAAAACAGCAAAGTAGCACTGACAAAGTGAAAGAGAAGGAAAGTGTAAGCTCTTAATCAAGGTTCATATTGCTAAGAAATGTCCATAAAGTGATAGAAGCCTAGTCAGCATTTTCTGCATTATAATCTAAAATACCTGTTTTTTAAATCTCCTCTTAGAAAACTTCATTGTACTCGGAACTACATTCATCTGAACCTGTTCCTCTCTTTCATTCTAAGAGCAATCTCTGTTTTAGTCAAGGATGATATTCTCTATTCCAGCTCCAACACAGCTCACTGTCCAGAGGATCAAACCTCATGGGTAATGAACCACATTTCCTACCTGGTGTAATATTGTTTTGTCACTGAAGTTTCCTCCCTGATCCTTTTAAATACTTAGGAATACCAAGATGTCAGTGTAGACAATTCTGTAGAGAATGAATAATGATTAGAAGTAGCCAGAGAAAGAAACTTGCAGCACAAGTAAGAGACAGTAACATTGTTTGCATGTCCATAAAGGGACAACTTGTTATTTGCCAAGAGAAGACATAATGAGCTACAGCTCATTATAAATATGGCCTCTGTATTAATCAGCTAGGAGGGTTGAGGACAAGCAGGAGTGCCATCAGCTGGGAGTGATTACAAGCAGCTGGTCTGGAAGTGTTCCAGCAGCTTTATCAGGGGTCCAGGAATTGGACAGGTATCAATGGAGAGAAATAACTCAGGGAATTAAATATCTTCAGGAGTTGTCTTTATTAAATCTTTATGTTTTTGGGTTAGCACAGAAGTGTTGTCATCTGCATTCTTGCAAACTAATATGTTTACTGCATTTTCATGCTCAGAGACTAAAACAATCTCAAATCAGCTGTTAAAAGGCAGAGCCCTATATGACATTCCCCATTCTCTACCCCGTTTTTTCAGTCATGAACAACTTCTGATTTTAGTCTACTACAGTTTAAGCTTGTGAGAAAGGAAACAAAAAATAAAGGAAGAATGTATTTTTATCTTGATGAGGACATATTGTCCCAAAACATGAAGTTCTTAGCACAATTACCAAGGCTATATGTAGGAATTTGTAATCTGGGGTATTTCTAATGGAGAAAAATAGGGTTTGAGATAGTAGATCCCAAGTAGGCAAAGTTGTTAGTAGGCAAACTGCCAGGGGTAACCAGAAGTTCTTCAATCTTTACAAGAATATTCAAAGGACTCTCAAAATGCTACTTGATTTCTGCAATTCCATTTATTTTCCTATTCTTCTTGGTTACAAAGGCTCATACTTTCCTATTTGAATATGTCCGATTTTGTGAACTGTTGAATAACTTTGTTGTATTATATGAACATTACATGAAAGACTCTTCTGTCTTGCAGTGGCTGGATGCTGCCTTTCATACATAACAGCACATGGGGTTTGCCCCTTTTATCACATGTGTGTGATGTTCCACAGTTCTGCTGCACACACAGATATCTAAAAAACACAATTCATAACACATTGTAAGTAGGACCTGGATCTGAATTACACAGAGGATAAATTTTGGTTAGCTTTACTGGTAGATACCTTCCCTGTTCAGCATCTGCCAATACAGCTCATACAAGATTATCTGCAGGAGGAAGGGAAAACGTTTTGATGCAGGGTTCTGGTACGTAAATTGATAATGTAATACAAGGAACTCCTGAAATTTATAGGAGATCACAAAAATTTTAGACTTTTATTTCTGATCTGATTGTAAGCATAAAAGCAAATTTTGACTTGCTTGCAAATTCCAACTTTTCAAAACATTTGAAGCATTTAATTTTATCTATGTTACATTTTTTGGTCCTTTACTGATCTGTAACAGAGATCCCTTCAGGAGATATAAAGTCCAGGGGTAAGATCAGTTTTACCAAACAGGATGACTGAACTCATGAAAGGATGCAAAGAAGTATCTCTAATGACGTCTATGCCCTTCTGACTTAGCAACTGGGGACTGCACCTCAGTCCGTAATAGACATCAATGTTTAGATAGAGGAATCAATCACTAAATGAGTAAATTACCTGCCTAGGTATCAGGCGTACTTGGAATTTCAACAGAAAAAGTGGAGGTGTGAAAAGTATTTAAAATGGAGTAGTGAGTGAAGCCAGGAGAAACTAGAGATTTTAGTTGGTCCACTTTGTTTACTTTGTTATGTTCACCACCTCATCACATTTCTTAGCATATTCTCAGCAGAAACATTTTCATATTCCATTCTCACATCCCAGATTCCTGCTGGGAAGTGCCAAAGTAGCAGCAGCCAGCACTGTGGAACACTAGAAGCACAGACGTCTGAAAATTAATTCTGAAGAGCTGCACAGAAACTATAGCATCATTTTATGATACAAGCCTACATGTTTTGTTAATTAAGAAACACTAAAGAATTTTCTAAAGGGAAAACATAATTGTTAAAAGTCCAATCAACTCATATTTTTCACTCAGTTTCCCATTTAGCCTTGAAAAATTCATAAAGCAGTTTCTTTTTAAATTTTTACTGTGTTAGGAAACCTGCTGGGATTGCAGTATATTTATTAGACTCCTAATAGAAGACCATTTAATCTAACATCCATTCATTAACAAACTGTTGCAAATACGTGCATTTATAGGTAACCACCACAATTTTCAATATTTATGCTATGAAGTTTTCAAAATTTCTGAATGAATTTACAATGAGAGCCATCTAAATATTACTGTAATAATTGTTTTCTTTCTATAAATATGGTAATATTTCCAGTGTCTCTATTTGCTTAACTGAAGAAAAAAGTTCTACAGGATCTGGGTTGCTTTATAAGCTATATTAATAACAGAATAATACAGCATCTTTCATGCAAAAAAAATGATCCCTATTCTCATATTTCAGGTGGGCTGCAAGGCAATTTTGGTATTTTTTCAATATGGTGTTATGGCAAACTTCTACTGGCTCTTAGTTGAAGGACTTTACCTCCATATCCTCCTTGTGTTAATATTCTCACCCAACAGACACTTCACAATCTACTTGTTGATAGGATGGGGTAAGAAATTAAATATCATCCAATAATGTTCTTTAATCTCTATGTATGTCTTGATCATGTTCAAGGTTTCTTACCAAGATAGCCTTGACATTTCTGTTGTGTGGCTCCTCAGATTCACAAACTCCTCAGTTCAGCTCCAGCACAGGTTACAGAAGCTGTACCATGGGGGGAGAGCAGGAAAAAGGCTGCTGGAGCACAACTGCTGACTTGCTCTCTGTCACTGACCTGTGCAATCTGCACCTTGCCCAGAGTTGGTACAGGAAATAGGATGGTGCAAGGACTGCCACTGTAAAACATACGATTCGGGTGTCCTCATTTGGGAGAAAAAATAAAGTTCAGCTGCACTGCCATGAGCTATACAATGCCATTTGCCTTTTTGAGAAACCCAATAATACTCTTCATCTGGTTTTAAATACATGTATTCCTTTCACTTAAAGGAAGTGCAACAATATTTGTATGAAACACTTTAAAACTTCCAGTAATAGATTGTCATAAAACATTTAGGTGTTGCTGAAAAATGGGAATAAGCCAGTGTGTGGACAAGGTTCCTTATGAAATTATTTATACTTGAATTTTATATTGCATTCCTTGGATGGGCATTGGGAATGCATAACTTGTATCTATCTCCCTGTAAGTCACTCTGACAGCTTGCAAGAAACTTAAGAAAGTCATGTTCTTTGTGTATTAGTCATTATAAAGTCATTATAAAGTCATTATAAAGTCATTATGAACTTATAAGAAATAAAAACACTTCCCTGCAATTTTTTAGTACATAGCTGATGCCATGTAGCTCATCATATGGGCCTCTCCCTCCATTCACTGAACTGTTTACTATTTGTTGTGTATTTGAGGAATAATTACTTGCAGGCTGAACTGGGTTTTGTGGACTTTTATTATTGTGATAATTCTCTAAACCTCTTTGACATTTTTCAGGAATTCCTACTATATTCATTATTACGTGGACAGTGACACGGATCATTTTAGAGGACACTGGGTAAGTGTGTGTGGGAAAGAAAACTTAAAGCCCCCAGCTGTGCCAGTGCTATTTTTGCCTTGTGATGTTCTCACAAAGGTAGTTTGCTGTTCTGAAGGGGATGAGCACAGACCTGAAATTTCAGAGATGTCAATAAAAGACATCATGTTTGAAAGCCCGTCAATATGGGTTTATGCTGCTTAGAAAAACTCAAAGGGCAGGAGAGAGCAGAGATAGCTTATTACTAATGTTACCCCTTGAGAGAGACATTTCGAGCTATCTGCTCGGGAAGTCAAAGTAATAATATTTAAAATATCAGTGGGGGTCCTTGGGTTCAGTGCTGTAATGCACTGGGGATTCTAGGCCTGGCTCCTGACATGGGAAGGGGAACTGAGGTAAGAATTTTGCAGGAAGATCAGTCTTGATGCTCTTTCTGGCCCAAAGGAGTGGGAGAGCATTCCTAGCTAGTGGGACAGTTTTCACAGTCCTTTTTCGCCAAATGAAGTAGTATTTTTCAATTGATTCTGTAATTAAATTGAAAAATCATGTCTTACATAATTTCAAGGCTTTCTTTGCAAGACCTCTACCATGTAAACCAAAGGCAAAGTCCTTTTTCCTTTGTCATTATGATTACAGAGGAACTCTGAAGGGTGAGGTAATTAACCTTTAATATGACCAACCTTTCAGAGCACTTTGATTATTTGGATCAAAAACGTTGAGCTCACAGTGAAAATTAAATATTCAGGTTTTCAGACAAATCTTCTCACATTTTCCTAAACCATTTCCAGCCTTCTGTAACCTGACTATCCTGCAAAAAAAATTATGTCATTTTGATTGTGTCTGTCAGTTCCTTTATATCTCCCTGGTACCCAGAGGCCAGTACATACCCAGTACATATTGGAAAAGTGTCCTTACATGGAGTGAAATTACAGTTGGTTTCCCCAAAGGCCAAGAACCTCTAGGATGTCTAATGATCCAGGCTGGTGTGCCTGATGTTTTAGCTAATTTCATAGAATCGTAGAATGGTTTG
>WEKX01000415.1:38432-71825 GCA_013390025.1 Pitta sordida
TAAATCTCTCCTCTTTTAGTTTAAAACCGTTCCCCTTTGTGCTGTCACTACATGCCCTGGTAAAAGGTTATTCTTCCTGTTTTTATAAGCCCCCTTTAAGAACTGAGAGTTTGAAATGAGGTCTCCCCAGAGCCTTGTTTTCTCCAGGATGAACAGCCCCAGATCTCTCAGCCTGTGTTTGTAGGAGAGATCCTTCAGCTTCCTGTCCTCCTCTGGACCAGTTCAACAGGTCCACATCTTTCTTATGCGGAGGACTGCACACCTGGCTGAAGAGCTCTAGATGGGGAAATGGAGAATGCATATTAAAACAGTGGAAATAAAATTAAAAGCAGGACAAAACTGAATGCCAAATTCTAGACGAGAACAGGCATTATTTTAGTATGCTTTGATTTGCATGTAAGAAACAATTCTCCTCGGAGGTCTTGCTTGCCAGATGATATTAATGTCAACCAATATCTTTTTCCCTCTTCTTATTTTTTAGTTGCTGGGATACTAATGAGCATGGTGGTCCCTGGTGGGTTATACGAATACCAATTTTAATTTCTATTATAGTAAGTAAACTTTGAAGCATGAATTATAGATCTGTTCAGCATTGTGCTGTGCATATAGCCATTATTCTTTGCTGCTTGTTACAGATAGGCAAGAATTCTATTCTAATGAAAAGGAATTGTGCTCTAGGAGAAATGTTAAACAGATGCCAAGGCCATTAAAATATGTTGCCTTCAAAATTTATCTTCCTCCTATTAAATAAGCAGTTGCTTTTATTTGTATATTATTCTTTCTTTACCATCTCTCCTGTTTATGAGCCTGGAGGAAGCAAAAATCTAATTATACTTTTCAATGAATTGCAGATTTGATTTTGTATGTAAATAGTCCTGCAATTGAGACACTGATATTATTGCAGTAATAAAAAACTATGGCTGCGTATATCGTTCTTTAATTGGTAGCCTACTGAAATATATTTTGAATTTTAAGTATTTGCAAAAAAATACCATCTGAGAATGTTTCACTGGAACTTTCCTGCGTGGAGCTCATTAGAATTTCTGGGGTAGTACAATAATATTCCTGTTTAGTTTAATGATTGTGTAAAAGGCTTGGGGCTCATTATGCTATGGTTATATGTGCATTTCTGAAAACAGTCAGAGTGCAAATTAATATCATTTAAATACTCTTGCTTATTTTTCAAGATCATAGGCAGAAAAACTGGGGCATTCTTAGGTTACACAAGGTTTCAAAAGTTTGTACAACACTTGGGGTTGTCTTTCAATCTGTGCCTGCCGAAAATAATTTTGAGAGAACTCCCCATCATCTTCAGTAAATTGAATTCTGCAGTTTAAACAGAAAGCAGAGTAGGCATATGTGTGAAATGACATAAGGTGAGGACTCACAGAAGAGGTGGTTTATGTTATGAAGAAAAGGACATGCAACAGAACTACAGCATGAAGAGAATACTTGTACCCCAAAGGAGTTGGGGAATGGAGAATGATCCAGAATGAAGAAAATACACTGAAAGATGAAAGCTGAAAGATAAACACCACCTGGTATTTACAGAAAGATGAAAGTCTGTTCTCTGTATGCCCAGTTCAAAGAGTTATCTGGTAAAGAGGTGAGACTTCATGTGCCGGAAAAACATTGCTTCTCCAAAGCAGTCCTAGACCTGTAAACAGAAGTTGTGGTGGGGCATCTTGGCACACCTGAATTGAAGCTGGATCTTAGCAAACACTGGGAGATGAGTTATGAATTAAGAAAAGAGATAAAATAAATGGTCAGTCAGAAAAAGTCCGACCTATCCAACAGTATTGTTAAAGCAAGTTCCAATTCCATTTTGCAAAGTGGGAATGGCTTCAGTTAATTCAGTGAGTCAGAAACCTTCCCTGACATCTCCTTATGACAATTTCTACTTGAGAATAGTTTGGTAGACTTTCATGTTTCATGCTGTACACACTTCAGAGATACTCAGTAGGGTATAGCAATTCCAAATTAACGTGCTGTTACCCACATTCTTCATTCAGCAAATGCCTCCACAGTTGCCTTCTCCGTAGTTCCACTTCCACAAAGTTCTCTCGTTTGGGAAGGAGTGGTGTTCATGTGGAAACAGGACATCTATAACACCAAAGTAACTGCCTTCAGATGAAGCTTTGGAAGGAGGGTATTTTTGAAAACTGAGGTTTTCAAAGACATTTTCCAGGCAGAGCAGAACTGCTGGAAAGGCAGAGGTGCCCTGTCATGACACACCTAGTGCAGCAGAAAACAGACAATAGGTTTGACAAGACAGGGCTTGGTGTGCTCTGGTGTCAGGGGCACAACACCCACTGCAGAGTTGACTTGTCTGACTTGATAAACATTTCTTTGGGCTGTATATGGAGTGGAGAATTCAGAAGTCACCATTATATTTGTTTTCTTTGCAGGTGAATTTTATACTTTTCATTAGTATCATAAGAATCTTGCTGCAGAAGTTAAGATCTCCAGATGTTGGAGGAAATGACCAATCACAGTACAAGTGAGTTATATTTTTGATGCTATAGACAGAAAGAAAAGAATTTCTGTAAGGTTTCATTTGCTGAAAGCTGCTACTAACAATTGCTGTGATACTATAATTACATTTAATTCAGAACTACTTTTAGATACGGTACAACAAAGGTCTTATCACTATGCTGAAGTAGAGAAGAATGTATTTTCATGTACATTCAATAAAAAAAAATCTAATTTCATAAAGACCAACAAGTCGTTCTTTAATGTGAGTTTAATCCATGAATGAATATGCAGATGATAAAAAATATGGAGAGTAATACATATCCTTCTTTTGATGTATTAATATTTTATTTTGACATGACACAAGTTTAAGATCAAAACACCACTTCAGCCTCCTTAAAAACATTTTCTTTTAATTTTTCATTTCTGAAATACTTTTTCTTGTAATATTCGCATGTATTTTAAGAGCTGAAATAAGTTGTTCTATTGTTCCCAGAAAGAAAAAAAAATAAATATAATGTTTTATATTGGTTGAAAATGCCATCTTTATTTTTATATAGGAAAACAGTGATTTCTCATTTAGGTCAACTTCATTTCTCTTTAGGCGTTCCTCTTTTTGTTTTAGTTTGAACTTCTAATCTAATGTGTATTGTTACCACAGTTTTAAAATCAAAGAATGTTGATGAACAACTTAAATACATTGCTAAAATTGATTTTTTCTTTATTATATCGCTATATAAGTTATTGTTGTTCATTATAATACCTGCTGGATTCTGTAATCCACAGTCAAGTGTCTGTTGTAGTAAGTCTTATTTTAAAGTCCTACTATAGACATTGAGTTTGATGCTTCAGGGTGTCAATACAATATTTCTGTGACAAAATCTTACGTGAACACTGCCAATTCAAAACCATTCGGGTGGCCTTTGGAAATATTCTCATGGATAACAACTTTTCTTCATGTAAAAACATTGAATTCCTTTCCTAAATACTGATAAACCATGGTCTGCTGAAGTAAAGAATAACTTTGAAGCTGAGAAAACTAGGACCTTGTGCATTTTGTAAACAATGTGGCATGTTTGCTGCAAAAAGTGAAGAATTATGCAGGTGTCACATTATTATTTAGCATAATAGCCAACATATGGGCAGGAAATTCCCTCAAGTTTACTTCTTGTGACAGGAAATTTTCTTTGTTTCTATGTGGTATCTATGTACCTTTTGAAAATGAGGCATTCCCTTGCTTTCAGTTCCATCATTTTCCACCATTTACTGTAGCACTTTGTTATATGAAATTTTCACGTAATAGCAACTTTATCCTTAATTATTCAGTCTTGTGAATTCTTCGCTGTTAGCATTTTGTTGCCTGGTTAAGTCTGGGTTGTGTAGTCTTTAGCCGATACCTATGGAAAAGGAGATTAACCTCTCCGAGAAATGGTGCATCTACACAGCAAATTAAAGGTCTGGAAAGCTTGTTTTTAAAATTTCAAATGCATTTTCTAAAAAAAGGGAAGAATGAGGCTGTTTTTTCTGTCCCTTTCCTTTACTAAAATGTAAGTGCAGTATAAAGAAATTAACATCAGCTTAAAACAAGAATGGAGAGAAAGTAAAATATGAATCTAAAATGAACAAAATGAATACACTAATTCGAGTCACTGTTTTTATTCCTTCCTCTGAACCTGCTTGTGCTTGGTTCCATCCTTTTTGTTGCTCATTTTACTTTTACAGTGGTTGAGGTTAAGTTCAAATAGAATCAGTTTTCCATTTCACTTGGGAAACCAGGAAATTTGCTGTCGGCATCATCTCCTCCAGCTGTACATTAATTTATTCTGCTAAGGAATTTTCCTGCTTACTGGTATCACCTTTAGATGTGAGGGGTTTACTGTTCTTGAGAAACCTTACGGCCAGAACTGATTATTTCCACACAAACAGATGCAGCCTCTGGGACATTATGAACAAGGGAAAGCCATGAAAACTGACACAGAACAAAATGAAACTGCCTGAAATGCATTGACTTTTCTGTTACAATAGGTGAATTCACAGCAGCATCCTTTCGTTGGTGAATCAAGTTATAATCATCGAGACAGTGATGAATTATGGAACTCAAAATTATAACTTCTTGAATTTCATCTGAGGGCAGACATCCATAATCGTGCATGACTGGCCCTATATAATATATAAAACTGATGTTATTAGAGTGTAGAAAATGACAGACAAGGTGTAATTAGCAATTTATCATTTCAGCAGTTTCACAAGCAGTTTGTCAGGCTGCTTTGCTTCTTTAAAGTTCCCCTTCCTTAGCTTCCATCGTGTCTAAATGTGTTATGTAATTGGCAACATTGGAAATTAGTTAATGGCAGATGCCTAATAGCATTAGTAAAATGAGGAAATTTTAGTATTTTGGGGTAAATCTCAAATTTCTCATTAAAGTCTCATGGCTGACATTATTGTGGATTACCTTTCCCAGGTACTGTGTGCATGCTGTGCATGTGCAATGTACAAATACACCATACAATTGCACATTTAAGAAAAAAAATTCACAGCAATTGACCTTAAAAGAGAGATTTTACCTTCCATACATGAGGATCTGACAGTATGACCTTGCAGGAAGGCATCATTCCTTTCCCCTCTGAACTTTTCATGCCAGGTAAAAAACATCTGATGACAGCTTTTGTCAAATGTGGTCCTGTGGAATAATGCAGTAAAACCCCACACCCAAAAACTGTGCCACGGAACCAGGCTGGGAACTGGCTGTCAGTCAAACAGGCACAGCACAGGACAGGTCCTGCACCCCACTGCTGTACAGAGGACACCTGGAAAAGGGACTTTAGTTTAGAGAGGCTCTGTAGCCTTTCACCAGCCTTTGGAAGAGTGCAAAGTCAGCAAGGTGAAGTATAACATGGAATTGCACATGTCAGTGCATGAGGTTAGTATGTGGCTAATCTCACAGCGAGCCTGAAAGGAAAACAATTTGTAGTAAATTACTTTTTCTGTTTATAAATCTGAAGTCATACAATGTGCATGTAAGGTTCTTAACCCAGTAAAACAAGAGTTATCATTAAATTTCTGCTTTTTCTCTTTTATTTGCCCAGGAGACTTGCAAAATCCACGTTGTTGCTTATTCCATTATTTGGAGTACACTACACAGTGTTTGCTCTATTTCCTGACCGCAGTTCCAATAATTATAAAATAATCTTTGAGTTGTGTTTGGGATCTTTTCAGGTAAATTTTACAGTTTTTATTCAAAAAGAAGTTTTATTGACCTATGTTGATGCTGCCTACTAACTAAGGAACGTTATCTCTTTCCAGGGGTTGATTGTTGCAGTCCTGTATTGTTTTCTGAACAGTGAAGTAAGTCTCACCTTTCCTACTGAGGATGTGAAATATTTTCAGTAAATGTACAAGCGGTCTTATAATTCCACCCTGATCCATAATGCTGTTTTAGAAGATGTTTGCATTCCTGTGTATAGAATATTTATGTGGCTGTTTCTATGCAACAGGAGAAGTCACTGTAGTTGGGTGAAGTTTTAAAAGCTGTTTAAAAAGAGCTGTTGCAAACTGAGGTGTGTCTTCTGTTATTTAACATGATCTAATCTAACTCTGTTAGAAGCAATGTGGATTGTGCTACTGAGGTGCAGTAAAGTCTGAAAATTTGTCCAAAACTTGAAACACCCTTTAGTAATTATTTGGGGGTAATCTTCTGACAGTGTCTAACCCCCAGAACAGCAGTAGAGTTGCTCAGCTTGTGGCAGCTTTCCTAATACCAGATGAGAAAGATACAAGAAATTTCTTCTGATGTCATCAACCATGCTGTATCTAACAGGAGGAATCTGTCTGAAGAAGACACCCCCTACACAGGGAATTAACATTCAGCTCTCCTGAGTGCTATTCTGATCTTTCATGTACATGAGATGCCTGATTTGGGGCTAATAATTTCATTCTGCACTTTAAGTACATTTAATTAATAGCTAGATACCAAAAGCTAATGTTGCAGCACCAGTGATACAAAATTGATTTTGAAAGTGGCTTTGCGGCATCTACTCACAGACAGTGTAGATACATTCTTTGCCTCAGTCTTGTAATCTTAGTAAAAACTGATTTTAAACTCTAGAGGGAAGGGATGCCGTTGAGAGGGACCATGACAGGCTTGTGGAGTCGGCCCTTGGAAATGTCATGAAGTTTAACAAAAACAAGTGCAGAGTCCTGCACGTGCGTCAGTGCAGTGCTGACTGGGGGATGAAGGGATTGAAAGTCTAAACTTGGAGAGACTGAGGAATGAAAACTGGGACATGAGCTGGCAATGTGCACTTGCAGACCAGAAAACCAACTGTATTCTGCATCAGAATAAGAAAGAAGAAGAAACAGATTGGGAGAGCTGGTTGTCATCAGTGCAAGACATGGACCTGCTGGAGTGAGTCCAGAGCAGAGCACAAGGATTGTCAGAAGGCTGGAACATCTCTTCTTCCCCCATCGAGGGAGTTGAGATATTTCAGCCTGGAGAAGACAAGGCTCTGGGGACGCTTTTTACAGCCTTTGAATACTTAAAGCCAGGATTATAAGGATGATGTTTTCGCAGGACAAGGGGTAACAGTTTAAAAATGAAATGTGGTAGATTTAGATTGCATGTAAGGGAGAAATCCTTTCCATGAGGGTAGTGAGGCACTAGACAGGTTGTCAGAGATGTTGTGGATGCCTCATCCCTGGAAGTGTTCAAGGCCAGGTTGGACAGGGCTTGGAGCAATCTGGTCTGGTGGAAGATGTTCCTGCTCAGGAAAGGGAGTTGAAATGAGATGATCTTTAAGGTCCCTTCCAACCCAAAGAGTTCAATGATTCTGTTCCTGGAGAGCCGCATTTGAGAACCAATACACATGGTAAAGTTCCTTGCATAAAAGAATATTTTCAGCTCATATTGTGCATTTTCTTTTTAACCCAGGTGCAGGGAGAGCTGAAAAGAAAATGGCGGAGTTTGTGTTGGAAGCAGACAGCAGGGAGGGATTACAGACTCCACAGCTCTTCAATTTCTCGAAATGGATCAGAAAGTGTTTCTCAGCTCCACCGGAATTCAAGGGCTCACTCATTTATGCAGACAGAGACCACCATGATATAAATGAGCTGGGGCCCCCAAAACAAGAAAACTGTGGGATACATCATTCATTATGCAGCTTGATGTGGTATTTCATAAAATGTACAATTTAATGCTTTGCTTTTGTACGTGTTGACATTTGGGAAATTGGTTTGTGCAGCCAACCCGTTAATAACAGAGAAACCTGCCCCATGGATGCTTTCTGTTTTGTTTAAATGGGATTCATATTAGTTCTGATGTTCTTCTGCAGTTTACTAGCCATAACTTCTCAAAACCTCATTTACCATAATGTTCTCTTTACCCTCCAGTGTGGCTCCAAATTGATGCATGGTATCCTGCTCAATGCAGACTGCTTTGGCACATGTTCTAAGGGTTAAGATGGGAAGCAAGAAAATATCTTACCCTTTATTTATACTCAAAGAAACATTTATTTCCTTAAGGATTAAGAAATTCTTTTCTAGTATGGAAAATACAATAAAAATAAAGAAATCTAAGACTATAATTAAGCACAGTGGGAGTTCAGTGTGCTAATCCAGGAAATCATGAACATTATTTTTACAGAGGAGAAAAGGTAGTGTTCCTCAGCTAATTGCATACATTTCAGAGGTTGCTTTCTACAGTTTTATTCCAGTCCTGCTGTTACTTTCAAAAGTGCCTAGTTTAATGTTTAGATGCAGGAAGTAAGGCTACCTTTACAATCCATACAGAAAAGACTACTATAATAGATTTGATTAAACTTCAGCATCTTCCAATAATGCTGTTCCAACCATCTGTTGTTCTCTTCTTTTAAAGTCAGAGTTTCATATTGATCTTTTATTAAGCAATTTTCTGAAGAGGTGTTTTATTGCTCAAGCAGTAGGATAAACAGCCTTGGATAGCATATTGAAAATATCATTTTTATATAGTATTTTCATTAAAATATGTCTCTAGAACTACATAGTTGGCAGCTAAAACAAAGAATGTTGCGATGAAGTTACAATTCCCTTTTAAGAAATAATGTAAATTCTTTTTGCTTTATTTGATTTTTTATCTATCTGAGACAATTTTAAATTTTGTCCTGATAGTGATTCTAGGGGAAAAAAATAGGCATAATTCCTAAATATTACCATAAAAGGCATAGAGAAGGAATTCTCAACAATGCCAAGACTCTTATGGAGCCAAGTTGTGGGGATGGTAAAAAAACCAAGACAGAACTCACAGAGTCTTATAAAAATACACAGAACATTTACACTCCTTAAAAGAAATAAGACAAATTATGTTTATTTCCCATATTAGGTTTAACCATGTCCACTCTACATAACAAGTGGAAATAATACGTATTTGCATGGGTACCTCCATAAAAGCAATTGCCCTATTATTTCAGATAAGAGTTGGCACAATTTAAGATCCATAATCTTCTCAGATAAAAGGAGAACAGTATCAAGGGCATGTCTTGGCAGTCATGCGTGTACTTTCTTGAAAATATTACCAGTACTTGGAATATTGTTGGCAGCTGTCAAAGTGTCTCTAGAAACTCATGGCTTGATTTAATCTGGCTGTCTATCAGTCAAATACAATTTATTTGAATGGGATTACCCTGGAGTGATACGAAGCTTTGTCAGACCAAAGATAAAAAAGGCTCCATGGTTCACGAGTGCCACAGAACAGGTACCATGGTGACTGTTACATGACACCAGCCTTTACCCAGTAGGTATCATTTGAGTCAAACAACAATCACTTAATGACTTGTTACTTTACAAATCTGACTTCAAATAAGCTATTGGTCACCTTTAATTGTTCACAGTGTTTACTGCAGTAATTTGGTGAAGTAACTATTAGATTCTGGATGGAAGTGGGCTGTTCAAAGGCAATCCCATGGATCTATAGATACACCACTGCATATTATGATACTAAATATGTTCCCAAAGGCTTTAGAT
Source organism: Pitta sordida (assembly GCA_013390025.1). Classification (NCBI taxonomy): domain Eukaryota; kingdom Metazoa; phylum Chordata; class Aves; order Passeriformes; family Pittidae; genus Pitta; species Pitta sordida. The sequence continues at coordinate 47,898 of WEKX01000415.1, forward strand.
TCAGAAAACATGGCTAGACTTTATTATTTTTCTTGGATCTCTGAACAATTTTATCACAAACTCTTGGCTGCAAATATATTAAGACCAATTGGAGCTTTGAGGATTCCTTCTGTACCTAAATTAAACATATCTGTCCACTTTAGGCATCTCAGAAAGTAGCATTGTGAATGCTCAGCTACCTGAGATGTGACGTGCAGCATGGTCTTTTTACCTCAGATTTCAAGAACATAAAAGCAAATGTGACAAGCATTCAAGCATGCTCATCTTTTTGCACAAGTGAGGGTATAGGAGTGAGATGATGCACAGAGTGATGATATAGGAAGAGAGGTTCCAAGGCATCATTTCTAGTTGTTCTGCAAGATGCATCACCAATAAAATATGTTTTTCTACTACATTGTATCCTAGAGATACCTATCTTTGTTCTAATTAGATGAGCAAGGAGAAAATCTGCATTTTAATTATTTCTGAATTATAAAACAGAAAAGCCTTAATAAGAAAATACATTTTAAGTTGCAACCAAACAGTACTGTGTCTTTTAACAAGGTGCAGATGCACTTGGACATGATTCCCCTTTTCATATAGGCTGTAATGCAATATAAGACAATGAAGTTGCACCAGTAGGAGAACATGGATGGTATCACTAAGTTTCTAAAGGACTATATGGACATGCAAAGAATGGCACTTGGGGGGGGAGAGGTGCTGCCTACATTTTTCTTTCAAACCAGTGAAAAGTACAGGACTTGGTAGAACCTCATCCATCTATTAATAATCCAAGTACAGAAAAGATGCTTTCTGTGAGATAGTTTAACTTCACAGTGTTTTGTGCAAGCATTATCAGTGCAGTAAAGGCCCAGAGGACACTGTTCTCCCTTGTTTTTACTCCTAAAAAAATTTCTGATTTCCAAAGAATTTTATGCAAAGTTACAGCATCAACCCTATCATTGCCCGTCTGACTTTCAGCTGCTGTTTCACACACAGTTACACTTAATCTTAAAATGTATGGAAAAGGTCCAAAACAACTTGAGAGATCTAGAATTTGATTGATGTTTTACGTCTTTACAACTCCCAGAACAAGATGACCTCTCATGGCTTAGTCTTTCATTGCATTTTGCACAGAAATATGGAATTAAACCCTCGTGCTTTGTGCTGTGATGACTCTTAAGAGTCATAAGAATAATGTAAGGAAACATAATGTGGCACCCTGAAATCTAGTTCTTCCTCAGTACTAGCACTGCCAAGGGACGAAGTAGAGGCTTCAGACAAGTGTATCCTTGCTCAGCATGGCCTTGTCACAGTTTTCCTCCCTTTCTTTATTCCTTTACTGCCTTTCTCACTTTGGTTGCATCAGGGTCCAAGCTGAGTTGTGAAGTCTTCAGAGAAGGAAACTTGTTGGGGTTTTTTTGTCCACTGAAAAGCCAGTAGTACAACTTGTAGTTACTGAACAAGAATAGTTGACTCTGGTACTGTGGTTAACTGTACTTCACTTTCCTTGGAGGCATTGGAGTGCATTCTGAGTGATTTCTGTCAGCATTACCTGATGTTGATGCCTGAGGAACAGAGTGATAATTTACTCTCCATTTACTAATCAGGATTAAAACCTAGATATACAGAAGACATTGACTTAAATTTTCCTCTCCTGAGTCAATTTCAGCTAGGTGCTCCATAAATGCAGAAGAAATTCATCTGCCTTGGTTTGGACATCTAAAAACTAAACATGTCTATCTCTGACCTAAAGACTGTTTTTAACTGCCCTTCATAGTCATCTTAGAGAAATATGCACTGGTTGAAGATGATTCATTCCATGTTCAGCTGGGCATCTGGGGTGAGTAAACTGGAATAACTACTTCTCTGCTGCCCTGAGCAGCTGGCTCGTACTTATTACTCTACATATATAATGAGGCAAGATGGAATTCTCCAGAAGAGATCATTCAGTTGTCTGGGTAATATTATCCAGATAATCCTTTTTAAGCCATTAACTTGGGCTGGCCAGAGTTATCCTTCAAGAGATTTACAGTGTCATTCAACAGTTCAAGCAATGAGGGATCCCACAGTTCATTTCTTCGGGTGTCCTTGTTGTTCACTGCTTTCCCTGATAAAATGCATAACCTTATATATCCTTTGGATTTGTCTGACTTCAGCTATCAACAAATATTTCTTGTTTTGGGTTAGAGGTTTGGACTTTTGCAGAAATTTTCTTTATGTCATGTCTTGAAAATCACACCTTAGATCATGTCTTGAAAATCACTCCTTAAATCATGTCTTGACTTCCTCTCTGAGAAACTAAATATGTCAAATATTTTTGATTCTGACAGCGATGCATTTTCACAAATACTGTTCCTGGTTCTCTTCTGCACCCCATTCCATTCATAATAGTTTTGGCAGTAGAAACAAAAAAAGTATTTCAGTGTCTCCTACTTCACTGACCATGTTTTCCACTCCCACTTATCACCTGGGCATACCTTTAAAATCTTTGACTTCATATTTTAACTGACCAGAAACTGCCTAGGACATACAGTGAGATTACTGTTGGAATGAATTTTACCACGCTAATTAGTACCTGTTTAAAATATGCTTACCTTGGTGTATGGGTCAGGTGCTCTGACTAATATCCTTGGGAATATGGAAAGCAACCTTTTAGCCATTAAAATCAGTGCTGGTTTTCATGAAATGTTAAGAATTTGACAGGTATTTAAGAAAATGCTCCATGCTGGAGTGCATGAGAGCCCAAGAGACTGTCCCTGAAGGGCATGGTGATGGCTGCCGGGGGATCCAGCTGAGGAGCTACCCAGTTGAACATGTATTGGGACTGCACTGTAGCAGCAATAGCTAAATGACGCCAAATAGCATTACAAAAAGCTTTCTGTGATCAATCTGGAGGCAGCCTACCCCACTCAGTACCATGAGCTTTGTGTCCTGATTAACCCCAGAATGGCAAGCCCCTTTGCCTTTAGCATGATGAAGGGGAAAACAAGAGACACAGACCCTCAGCAAACCAGAGACTGACAGGGACAGCTCTATGAAATAAAGCATTGCCACATGCAATGTGTGTAAGGACTAAGATGAGTCATCTGCATGATTTGTCTCCAGTTTCTGTGAGTTCTAAAAAACATCTTCTGTTGACTATGAATTTACCCGTTTCAGCAAAGTGACTGGACATAAAGTCCAAATTCACTCTCTACAGATATTTTTCAGACATCCCTAATAAAAAATCAATTACTAAATATGTCTGATACAAAGGAAGAACTGGCAAGTAACCTGCAGAGAAAGCTGCTATGTGCACAAAGGTTATTGTCCAAGCAATTACTGCTCATGCATAGTGATACAGGAAATACTTCTACTAACAAAAGTACCTTTGTGTTACCATGAGTGCCTATATAAGCTGTGGGCTGTCAGTACTATCCTGACATGACCAAATAGCAGAAGTTAGTATGCAGTGCTACTAACTTCTAGGTATTCTAACTTAAGGTATTCTAGCATGTTTGTTACAAGAGTACATCAAGATAACGTTTAAAAGGAGCATTCTGTAATATGATTTAACCACTGCATTGAATCTGGTTCTGCGCAGTGATAAGTTAGTAACATTTCCATTGTCAGCCAACACAGTAGCTGAAATGTCCCAACCCCTTCTATCGCCCAAAGCACTGTAATGTTTATGATAACCTGCAGCTTTTCTTGTCCTGGCACATTAATGTGAATATTACATTGAAATTCTCTTTTGTTGTCTTCATAGTTCATAACTTTTTAATTGTCAAGTATGGTAAAAATATCAAAGATGATGTAAATGAATGTGATTATTTTTTACATGTACAGACTATGATATTGTATAGATTAATGTGTGTAAATAGATTTCATACTGTAATTCTCTATACTTCTGGTTTTGCTCTTGTGTTCTTTTCTAATTTCAGTTTTTAATGTCACATACCTAACCGCCTTCTCTGAGATGTTCTATATAAAGCTGTGAACAAATAAGTGTTTACATCTTTATGCTGTTAGAAACAATAGTAGTTAATAACACCGTAATGGACTGAAGAGGAATCAGAGAATAAAAATCCTAAAAGTTTTGCACAAAAAAATCTGTTATTTATGTTTTTTTAAAAATGTTTATAATCATGGACTTTTATTACTGATTCAGTGGGTCAGGGCAATGCTGAAGGACATGGCTAAGTTAATACCTATTTCACTTTTTAATCCAGTAGCTATAGGAAGCACATGTTAAAGAAAACCAGCTCCTATAAGAGATACTCTACTGACAAATACAAAGCTTTCTGGAACCTAGATGTGTTTACAGGAGCATGAGAATGGTACACACCTAGAGAGGACCCAGGTGATCCCATGTGATGTGTACATCAGCACCTCCATGGCCAGCAGCTGTTTTTGACTTACTATGGCTTGCTGAAAACTTGATTGCCTAATTAGGTATCCATCAGAAGTACAAGTATCTGTCAGAAGTATATGGAGCTAGAACAAAGGTAAGCTCGGAAAGCTCTGCAGTAGAGCTAACACAGAATCACAGAATATTCTGAGTTGGAAGGGACCCACAAGGATCATCAAGTCCAATTCTAAACAGCACCACTGCCTCCCTGGCGGGAATTGAACCCCCGGTCTCCCACATGAGAGATGGGTCACTGATTCTTCCCTAAAATATGTGTATCTTTTCATATAGTATCTGTAGTGGGAATGGGCACAGGAAGGAGGGTGGAAGTGGTGTATTGGTGGGGGGGCCAGATAGAGTTGAGTCCCTGTGGAGGAGGAGGTGACACCTCGTGGGCAGTGCCTGCCCTGGAGGCAACACTGAGGAGTGACAAAGAATGGAGCCCTATTTTGCTGTCTCTCGTGGACCAGAGAGTCTGTGCCTTCCTGTGAGTATCTGTATGTATCACAGAAGCTAAACCACACAGAGAGCTATTCTGACCCTTTGGAAGACTTCAGCTCTCATTCTCTCCCACTTGATTTGTGTGCTTGTACGACCTGGATCAGTCTGGACCCTTCTGCCATCAACCACCCACATTCATGTCCTCTCTCCCTCATTGCTAAAGGGGCAACCCCACAACCAAATCACCTTGATGTCTGCACATGAACTGCTCTAGATCTGATGAGTTTCAATGTGCAGGAGTGTCAGGATGCAGACGAGAACACTGGCAACCTGACTGATTCCCATCAGTTCTGCCAACAGCACCTGGAGGTTTCAGTGGTTAATTTGAGCCCTATCAAATGCAGAAAACTGATCTCATACAAAATTTCTGGATAATAGCTAGAGAGAGGGTTACCTACAGAATAGAAGCAAAAGTTAATGTGTTAGGGAGGGGGAGAGTAAGGGACCCTGCACTCCAGAAACAGCTTGAAGAAGCAAACTCTTCTATGCCACCTCCTCCATGGTCATACTTGGCAGTACTGGCTGCAGGAGTCTCTCAGATCTGTTTTCATGAACACTGACCATAGGAGGTGTGAATACAGCGCCAAGCTCTGTTTTCTCTGTTGCATTAAGGAGCTTCTAACTGGGACATTTGAAAAAGTAAAAGAGATCAGTGACTGGGACAGTGAAAGAATCAGAAATGCTGCCTTCCCTTCATCCCTGTAACAGAACTGAACCAAACAACTACAGCAGACAGCAAGAGAAAAGCTATTGCAAACTCTGTGTGTATGTGTATGGGGGATGTGCTTGTACCCAGGCAGAGGCTGGCCTTTAGGTGACAGAGAGACGGTCTAAAAGGGGATTTACACACAACACAAAGAGGAATAAGGCACTCGATGAGAGGCCTGAGAGCCTGTGCTCAGGAAAAGCAGACATCTACCCTACAAGCTGCAGCCTGCTGTGTAAAAGCAGAGTTTTACTGCACTGAGTGCCAAGATAGAGGTCATTTGCCAAAGGGGATTCCTTAAACTGCACAATACCACTGGCTTAACACGAAATTATAAATAATCAGACTCTATATGTCCAACAGAATAAAATAAAATGCTTTTTGCTAATTAAGTTCGATAACCTGTATTTTAATATCCTTATTTTTACTTAGCATGGACTGGGATATATTTTGAGTTAGTTGACATGCAATTTAGGTTAACTATTGTATCAAATCATTAAATAAATAAGTATATGTTGCAACAAACCGTTAAATAAGTTGTAGCAAACAAGTTACAGATTTTTCACACAGAGCAAATAGATATTTTTCTAGTAATATCCTACAGAACATAGTCAGTGCCCTAGGATATTCCATTAAATATGAATACTGGATTTGGAAGACAGCAGAAATCAAAATGAAGAGCTGAGCTTTATGTTGAAGCCCTTATGTATTTCTGAGATGGTTCCTTTGTAATTGAGACTGATTTTAAATACAATCTTGTTAAGCTGTGAAATTCACTGTTCAGAAAGGTTTTATTTAGCAATAGCCCTTGGCCATTGCTTATCCCTGGTTTCCTGCTTACGTTCCTCACCTGCTCCTAATGAGTGCCTTGGGCTTTGCCTGCCTGTCTCCGCAGAATATGAAAAAATACTCAGAAAATAATGAGGGGATCAGTAAGCAAGTTTATAACTGTATAACTAATAATGGATCCTGACTACTAGGGGATATTTTGTTATACAGAACTGCATTCATGAGAAGTAATTCGAAAATTAAAATATAATCTGAGTAATGTACAAAATTGATGTAGAGGATGATTGTACCTTAGCCATGTGATGAATTGGACAATTCAATCATTCCCGTAGATTACAGCTTCTGTTACTTAGAGAAGTACCAAAATCAAATGGCCTGTTTTAAAAAACACTTAATTTGACCTTATTACTCAACAATAAAAACATGAAGAAAAACACTGTTTCCCCTCAGACTGACATCTTTAAAAAATAATTTTTATTTTGCCTATAAAGATCATAACATCCTGTTTCTTGGATTAAGACAATAATTTATCAGTTTAGACATCGGAAAGTACCAGTTTGTCTTGAAATATATGGAGTTAATATTGCTAATAAGCTTTTTAAAAAGTTTTGTAAAAGCCCAGCCTACACTTTGTTCAGGGTATAGCTCTGATTCCTTGTCCTGATACCCTAAACATAAGCTCAGTGCAGCTTGGAAGACACTGGCACGTTTGAGGGGTTTTTATCATTTAGGCCTTGTTCATTTCTACCTAATTTTAAACATCCCAATTAAGTGTTCTATTTATAATTCCCCTTTTTGACTGACTGCAAAGCCAAAAGTCTAGCCTGGACACTGATCCTGTCTCTGGGTTATTTCATGTCCTGCCCCAGTGGAGGCCTTCCCTTGTCCCCATGGAGAGTTCACCAAGCCCCGGCAGTGCTGCTGCCCCTCACACACTATTTCCCTCTGTTGGCAGTTAGACAGGGCTGTACTATAGATATCTTGATATTTTTCCACTCCTTCAGGTGCTTGTGAAATCTGAATCTCATTTTAAACTCGGTCATCCCTGGTTTTATTCTCCCACTCACATGATTCAATAGGAAGATACTTACTTTACAAACCTTCCTGGTTTCACTGAAATGAACTATTGAATTTATAGCAAAGTTTTTAAATGTCCTAATGAGGGGGAGGAGAATTTCATTTAGAAGCATTAAAGTTGATTAACCACTCTTCTTGGGTGAACAAAACTCAGAAGAAGGAGATTTTTATGGTTCTGCTACCTATGCAAATTTACATGTAAGAACAAGTCAAATATTGACTGGCATCACATAAAATGAAGCTGGAAGTTAGAAAGTTGTTTGCAATCACCAGATAAGTGAGGTTTTGTAAAAGCCTCATGGCATCTAAGGAAAATTCCATTTTTAAATTCCTCTTTATATGGTTTAGGAAGAGTAATGTGGTATGAGTATAAACCAGCAGGAGATTAGACCTCATGACCCATATACTTATTCCCATCAGACTATTGGATCTTAACTGCATTAATATGTCCAAAGTTTTGGAAAGAAATAGGAAATCCTAGGGAAAAAATGTATAAACTTTTACAAATCTGGGTGTTTAGACAGATGAATTAGCCGCAGTAATCATTAGCTTTTGATGTGTTGTCAATTGTTATCATAAGACTTGCTATTAATGCTATTTCAGTCACTTGCTTCAGCTGTAGATTCTGTCTGATGCAGCTCCATTGTGCCTGGGTGAATGGAAACTGCTGTGACGTAGATACTTTGGAAGAAATGTGAGCACTATAAACACAATTTTAGTCTCAGTTCATCTTCTCCCTCTATTGTGGTCTGCATTCATCCTGAGCCTAGAAAAGTCCTTCCAATTACCTATTCATATACTGATCCATGAATAGTACAACTGTACTTCTATATATGTTCTCCAAATGTCTGGGCTGAATAGTTTATTTTCTCTGAGTTGTAATTATTCATCTAAGCATTTGGCAGTGTTTTCAAGTGGTTTTAACTTCCCTCATGCAATGTGTCATCAGGTTTAAAAAATAATGGTTTCTTTGGTCAATCTGGGTACTGAAGTATTTGGTTGGCTCATAGGGTGGAAAATGGCTTCTGACCTTCATAACTAACTTGCAAGTTGACTGCTTTAGCACATTAAAAAAAAATTCAGATTAATGCAAAATGATAAAATAGAAGAAAAACATCAAGAAAAAGGATATGAGGCTGAGGAATAAATTAGGGTTAAAGCTAAGATCTTACTTTGAGTAAATAGAATTATATTCTAGGAGGATGGAATTGGGAAGGGAATGTTGATTTGGGAAGGTCACTTGTAGAAAAAAGTGGATGGAAAAAGGCATGTGACAGGAAGCCAAGAGTTTCCCAACAGTTGAAGATCCCATTTGAGTCAATCATTACTTGAGGACCATTTTCATGAGGAACTGTGAAGGATCTTCCATAATATTTTCAATTTTGTATGTGTGCCGCTAAACTGGAACCTAAATATTCATAAATGTGCACTGCATATAAAATCTGAGCAGTTTTTCCTCGAGTTTTTAGCTAAGTTATACCATCTGAGAAGTTCAGGTGTTCAGGTACAATCCACGAATGGTCTGCATTTCTGTCCTCTTAGAGGGAAATTTTACATATTTTTGATAACATAAAGACCATTTTTTTGCTTCCTACATATGAAAAAATAAAAACTTTTCTGAGTAAATAATGGAATTTTTAAGAACTGGTGGAGTCGCCGTCCCTGGAGGTGTTTAAGAGAAGACTTGATGAGGAGCTTANATAAAATCTGATCAGTTTTCCTCGAGTTTTTAGCTACGTTATACAGTCTGAGAAGTTCAGGTGTTCAGGTGCAATCCACCAATGGTGTGCATTTCCATCCTCTTAGACAGAAATTTTACATGTTTTTGATAACATAAAGACCATTTTTTTGCTTCCTACATATGTAAAAGTAAAAACTTTTCTGAGTAAATTATGGAATTTTTAAGAACTGATTCATCTTCTAAGATAGAAAGAGCAAAGAGGTTTCACACTACCAGACCAAGAAAGCATTTTGACACTGATAGGGCAATATAATTACGAGGCTTTAAATACAAATCATGAATCTTGGTCTCTTTCCATACTTAAACACTGTGGATTCACTATATCAGCTAATGAATTATGTTTGCCGTGATTCACAAAGCCAAAATCAGTAACGGAAAAATAATATTCTCTACATTTTAATTTGTCTTGAAGTATTATCCTTGTATGTATCAGAGATTTCTTTTTAGAGCCAGCAGAGTTTTCTTCTATCATTCTCCCAAACCCAAACACAATAATTTTGGCTTTCACTCTTTCTCTAGTGTCCAGTTTGTACCTGTTTGCTTGCAAAATATTCACTAAAAGTAGAGTCCCAGTAGCCAGCAGGCTGTTAACCATCAAAGTACAGCTCAAAACCACCTAAGCAGAATGCCTGTTTCTGAGGTTGACTCATTATTTTGCCTTTCAGTTTTCTACCTGAAAATAGTTAACATTTTGTTTCTTTATTAATACAGCTTAAAGTTTGCCATCTGCCTTTGTGGAGACACAAATTTCAGACATACTGAGTCAAATCACACCCTCAACTGTCACTTCTGTTCCTGACATATTCATTCAATCGCTACTTCATGTCCTTCAGCAACACTTATCTTAATCTCAACAAGGCAAACAATTTCAACAGGGCAGAAATCCTGGTAGGGATGCCTGTAATTTATATGGACACATTTGCTGACGCTGGTCTGCACCTTACTATGGTCTCTGGATACATTTTCAGAATCATTATGGCAGGAAGAAAACAAGATCAGAGCTAGAGCTGAGACAAGATAGTTGTCACACCCCTCAGGGAAGAAAACAGACTGGAACACTATGCTAAGAGGACAAATGCCAAATCAGGGAGATAGAAGAGCAAAGCATGTCTATATACAGCAGAAAAGAGCCTTGAGAACCCATAGTGCAACGAACAGAGCCAAGGAGATTCCACCAGAGCTTCCCACAGAGGGGTCTGAAACCCATTCCTAGTGATCTTGGTGTTGACACAAATTGGCACCTCAGTAGAGGAGCTTAAGGGGAGGGCTTGAGCCAGCTGCACCAGTGATAAGGGAGCTCTTTTGAAGGTTTTAGTTGATGTATTTCAGTGGTGATCAAAACCAGAGCAATCTCATCTGAAGCCATTGGACAGCAGTGCAGACAAGTCCAGATCTTCCCATTGTGGGTTCCAGCAGGATCTCTGGCTCATACATCAGATAGTCTCACTATCATTGCTCAAGTTTTCTGTTTACTCTTTCAGATATCTCCTTGCAAATATTTGTTTTAACTCCTGCTATGGTATTTCAAGTAATAAGCTACCTTAATTATGACTTAATTATGGATCTGATATATGAACTGAGAATACCATGAGAGTCACTTAAATCAAGGTGACTTTTATCATAGCTAATTACTAAGAACTCAAACTTGAGAAATTTGGTGTAATAGTTGGAATAGTTCTACCAGGCCTATGACTATGTTACAGTGGAAGAAGAGAGCTTGAGTGAATTAAAAACCATCTAGATCTTGAGGATACAGGACCAGGCAAGACGCAGATGGTCATGAAACCAGATTTTGTTTCTTTTTGTCTTGAGAAATAATAGCTTGGGGTGAACTTCCAGCTGAATTTCAACTAACATTAAGCAAATAAACATATCTATCTCGGTCTCAGTATTGCTTATCATTCTTTAAAAATGTACAAAACCCACTGTAATGTAGATGAGGAATTCAAACAAATGAAAAGAAGAACCCACTAGAATTTCTTGTAACCTCCAAGGCAAACTTATTTGTAACAATAAGAATAGTAATCTATAGGTCTACTTGTACAGAAGAGTAATACTGAATGACCTTTACATTAACTCCTGCTTCTTTCTACAGGCTTGTTTCCCATACATAGTTCTTTTCATCTTTTTCTCTGCCTTCACCCCCATCCCCATCAATTTGGTTTGTGATTTGTCACGTGTTATTTTAGCAGCAAATTAACAAACCCCAGAGATAATGCCTGGACACTGAAAAATAAGATGTAGTTCATTGACACAAGACACTGGATTAGTGCAGAAGTTTCTGTGCAATTAATTATTGCACTTGAGAATGGTACAGTGTGTTTAAAGTACTTAAGGATCTTCACTAAGTCTCAGACCATCCAAATGAGGTAATTGTTACTAAATCCATGTCTTTGATGAGGAGAAGGAAGAAAGGAAGAACTTGTGAATTTCCCAAGCCAACAGCAATAGTGGTGATGGAAAAACACAGATTTGCCTACAAATATAATTGGTGTCCCAGAAGTAGCAGTTATATGGGCTTAAAAGTGAGGGCTGAGTTTCTATTTATGTGCATAGTGTCTGATTCTTATAAATTTATTTCAAATGCCATTTTACTCCAAAAGTCATTCAACAGGATTCTTTGATATATTCCCTTCAAAGGGAAATAATTGGTGGAATATAGTGATAAAGAGTGCAACTACCTGTCATAAACTGAAAATTGTATATATCCCTGCTAGTTTTCAAGAGCACTTTTTTTGTTTGTTTATTTATCTATTTAGAAACACTCCTGAATTAATTATCATAGATAGTACAGCATGCCATACTAGATCAAATCAATGATCTTACAGTCATATATAGCACCTATAGCAAATGCTTCAGGAGGAACACACCTAAACATTGCAACTGTACAACCTCTGCTTGATTTTTTTCTGACCCAAAGAGTTCATGACTCATATCCACGGCACATGCAACGCTCAGGTCCCTGTGTTGCATTTTAACTGTTCCATAACACTGATGTTCTTTTTGCCATTCCTACCCCACTGTAGACTGTCTTTCCTAAAAGGCATCTTGATTTTCAGCAGTTTGTTGAGCTGACCAGTGCATTTTCTCAGTGAACTACAGAAGGCACCTGCTTATCCGCGGTGTGCATCTCCACAGTTTCAATAATTTGCAGTTCATTTTTCAGCTAAAAGTGATGCTAATCTCAGGGGCAGAAAACACTAGAAAGGCAGACAGCTCGTGTATTTAAATGAGCTCATGAATATGTAAATAACCCCCACCCAGGAGCCACCATGGGCAACAAGGAGAGGGAGCCTGGAGCTGCAAGCTGTGAGCTGTGAGCCGCAAACTGTGAGCCGCATGGCCCATCCCATCCCAGTCCTGTCTGGAATCTGTTTAATGTTAATTGTTCTCCGCTGAGCTGCAACACGGGGTTGCAACACACAACACATTGTGTGTGTCTGTACGTGAGAGAAGGAGCGAGAGGAGCCTTCTTCCCATTCCCCTGGGGCAGGCAGCTGACCACCCTTGAGCCCACACCGCAGATGGTGAGAGAGGCAAGGGCCAGCCACCAAGGCCAGGGAAAAAAGAAAGATTTTTTAAAAAGGGGAAAAAAACAAGAGAAAAGTGTCATTTTAATAGCTGAGGCATCCCTGTCCCATCTCGTCCTGTCCCATCTCATAACATCCCCATTCAGTGAAGGGAGGGAACTTGGAAGAGAGCCCAGAAGGGATCTGCAAATGACACAGCTTGGCTGCGGCAGCATCCCATAAAGGGAGGGGGGGGAATGGGCGGGGCTTAATTGAATATTCATGAGTTGGCTGTCTTAGCAAATTGCGGCCTTCATGACATTTAAGTTCCCTATGGTGTTCTAGCCTCTGGGATGTGTTTTTTGTTGCTCCATGCTGCTTTGCTGCACGCCCAGACATTTCATTGCTATTGCTGGTGTCTGGAGGATGCTCTTAGCCCTTCCCCAGCCCTTAAAATAGAAGTTTCCTTGCTGCTGACGCAGAAAAACCCACAATATTCTGATGCTTTAGTTCAAGGATTTTCACTCCCAGAAGAACAAAAAGCTTCATGACACATCAAATGTCTCAGGCTCTACTTTTCAGAAACATTACAGTTTTGCAAGAATAAATAAAATTGCAATGTACCAGTTGTTAGTATTTAATTTTAAAAGCTTTCTTTGGTCTCTTCATCACAATTGCAATGAAGGTGGAACCAGTAATTCCATAGTGTTAAGACGAAGTTTTCAGATTATCTGAAGCAGCTGACTCTTCCTGCCTTCCCTTGCTTTTAGCTCTCTATAAAAACAGGATTCAAAAGCCAGAATTTTCACGTCAACACAAGCTTGAAAGCCATTTTTGCCCATTTGCCTGTTACAAAACTTTGCTTTTTAGTTTCTTGCTCTTCCCTTAGGATACTTGTTGTTCCAATAGTGAAAATTTTCTCCTTGAAATTGGGTAATATTTTTCTTTTTTATTTTGATTTTTTTAAAATTTTATTTCATTAGCAATGTCCTTTTGAAAATGGTTAGTAAAACCTTTTGTATCATCATATGAATAATTTTCAAAGCAGATTTTTTGCCAAATTTTTCCCTGTGAGGCTGTAAAAAGATATCACAGGTGGTGAAATTGGAACAAAGATACTTAATTTGACTAATATCCCTTTCCCTAATACATCATCTTTAGGACCCCATTGCATTCATGTCCTGTTACATTCATGAATAAACCATGGGCATATTGGCTGGGTTTCAGCTCCCAGTATTTATTTCTGAGGGTGGCATCCAACATTTAAATAATGTGGCATACTCCATGTATTGCCAGCTCTGAGTGATTTTGTGAAAAGAGCAGCTTACTTCTGTGTGGAGCTGGAAAGGGCAATTGAACTGATTTTGTTGGAAAGGAGCAAGACTGTGATCAGGCAGTTAATTAAGCAAACTGTTTTGTTAATGATACTGCAGGGGCTGTCAATTCACAGCCTGTTAGATTAGTTTCATAGGAGTGGAGCTGAAATCTAAGGGCTCGTTTGTGTCCCCCTCCTGAAAACCAGCAGCAGATAGAACCATCTTCTTCACAAGCTCATGGGCCAGCAAGCAAGACAAGGCAATGACAGTGTTTTAGCACAGAAACAACGTGTGCTGCTGACCAGTCTGATCAATTCTCTCTTATGCCTTGGCAAAGACAAGATTCTGTCTGTCAATACTTATCTGAAAAGAAACTCTCCCTGCAAAATATGTTTATTTTAACTTTAGACTGGGTCCAGGCTCTGTTGCATCATGTTGCCCTGAAAATGGTTAATTTGGCACAGTGAGAGTTGCTGTAGACAAAGGAATGGGGGTGGGGAAAGGGGGTTCAGAGGCTGCTTAAATCAGAAAGAAAGACCTGTCACTCTGTGCCCATGTGTGGGGATAATAAAGACCTACCTGCGTCCTTTCAGAGGAGCTGCAGGTTGAATTTCTGTAGAACAGGAGCAACTGAGGAGACCCGGGTTCAATTCCCACCAGGGAGACAGTGTTAAGAGTTGGACTCGATGATCCTTGTGGGTCCCTTCCAACTCAGAATATTCTGTGATTCTGTGAAAGTTTAGTAGCTTCAAGAGAAAGGGCTGAAGGATGAATGGCAAGGAGAGAAATAAAAGAAAATCAATTTTACTGAGTAAAAGATAAGATTATACTAATATTTCATGGTAAAAATCTGCAGTGCATGAATAGTTTAGACTTCTTCCAAGAAATAGAATAAGTTCCAGGTGTGTACATCCTGTTATCCATAGTGATGAAATGTAATTTATATCAACCTTTTACAGCTCTATACTGTCTCAAAGAAACATGTCACAGTACTTGAAAAATATCAGTTAATAAATTCTCCCAGTTTATTACCTTGATAGAACTAATCACATTTTTCCTAGGAGGAAAACTGAATATTTCTGATATGCTTAGAGCATACAGGAAGTCTGTGGCAGTTCAGGATATAATCCAGATCTTCTGAATTTAGCTGTTATTTAGCTATAACTTCAGTTTTGCTTAGACTTTCACAGATTCACAGATTCACAGAATATTATGAGTTGGAAGGGACCCACAAGGATCATCTAGTCCAACTCACCATCTAACATCTGTACAGAGACCGAACGCACATCCCAGAACGGACTTGACTTGTTTTGAGTTATATCTTATCTAAAGTAGTCTCCTTCTCCCTCTTCCCCATTACCGCACCCCAAAAAAGTGCCCCAAACCCCATAACCAAAAAAAATTAATTCAAAATAAGATTAAGGCTATGATTTATGCAGACAAGTCTGAGATCTACCGGGAGACTCGCTGACTAGATGCTAAAAAGAAAGAGCGAGCACAGACGCTTCAAGAACAGACATTCCTGAAAGTTTTAAACTGACAAGTTGTAGAATTGCATGTAAACTGTACCAGATGCAGTATGATGGTATTAACATCATCTGTTCCTTTTTGGATGATGAAGTCATATCAGTCATTTGTCTGCTGGTTTTCACCTGTTCAAGAGATATGTCCTAGTTTCCTAAAACTTTTAAAGGCTGACCTTGGCTATTCTTGTAAAAACATTCTGGAGGAGATAGACAGTCTGTGATTTTCTTGAGAGATGAAAATTCTTACTCTCTATTCCTTCCTTATTTGCCATCAGATTATCAGTGTGATGGAATCTCTCAAATTATTCAGAGCTTTGGAAGAAATTTAAGGGGCATAACATTGCAATTATCCCACAGTCCAGACTAGAGCCACTCCAGAATCCCTTCTAAATTAGGTTCCTTGATATTTCATTTCTTTCTTACTTCTTTTTTCAAATGTGAATTAATTTAATTTAATTTCCACTAAAGCTGGATTCGGTGTTTAAAAAGTCCAAAAATAAATTGTGTTTTATGACATGCTTCCTACAATTTAAAGATCTAGGGAGATACATCCCAAATCCTGGCTGACTCCTAGTCCTATTCCGCTCTTTTAGCACATTTTTAAGTTAAAATTAATCTTTCATGAGCATAGATCTCTACAACATAATGGTCTGCCCAGGGAGGTGGTGGAGTTGCCAACCCTGGAGGTGTTAAAGAGTAGGTTGGATGAGGCATTTAGTGCCATGGTTTAGACAATGGGTTGGTGTTGGGTTACAGGATGGACTCGATGATCTCCAAGGTCTCTTCCAACCTTGCAAATACTGTGATACTGTGATACTGTGAACAGTATAAAATACCCCACTTGGAAAAACACATTTTCTCAAATTATTTCTTATTTCTATAGGAAATAATTTACCAAACACCTTCTGGGACCACAAAATCTTCCTCAGAATAGCAATGGCAGTTCATAGTGAATGATGTGACTAATACAACTGTCCTTCATTCTCACATTTGTTTTCACAGAAACATAGAAATGTGTTTAGAAAAGACCTCTGAATCCCTGGTCCAGTTCTCCTCTCAGAGAAACTCTTGCCATCTTGGCTGATGCGAGCTTTAGCTTTGTCTAGGCAAGCTTTGAAACATCCAAGGATGGCGCTTCATAGCCAAAGTTTCCATTGACAGCCCTTTTGCTTTATGGGCTTCCATCCGATGCTGTTTAATCCCTTTTCTAACATTTTGGCCCTCAAGAGCCACATAGCTGTATTTCCTTTACACAATGGTTCCCTTTATGTGGATGATTTTTCCTATCTTTGTGTTACTAGCAGGCTTTGTGAGTAAATTCCTACGTTTCTGGACACAAGCCTTATGATTTTAATTCATAATTGCTTTTAAATCAGTACCAAGATTGATTCCCAAGGAATTCCTCTATCTCCTTCCACTCTAAATGGGATTGTCAGCATTTTCATCTTTTTTCCTACATTTGTTGTATTAATCCCCATCTTCTGCTGCCTAACTCACATTTTTAGTTGTCATCTTTAGCAACAAGGGACACTCTGACCATAGGGTGACTCCTGTGCTGATGAATTAATTTCATCAATTTAATGAGGTTATTCAAATCTTTTTCTGATAAACACTTATGGCTACATGTTGCTAACCATTTAAATTACTAGAGACGTAGTTGTACTTCTTGTATTTCTTTTCTGGATGGAAAGGGGCCATTCTTTATGTCTCTAGCTCCAAATTGTTTATCAAAAACAGTGGAGACATCCCTGAAATATGTTCCATGGCAAATAAAAACAGGGTTGGTTTACCAGTTCTCTGCAACTGCAGCAATGGGAGCATTTTTCTGGAATACTTGAAGTGTAAGCTTCAGGTGAGCTGCACACCACATATATAGTGGTCAAGAGCCATGAGTAATATTCCATATATGCTAGGTAACTAAAAAGAGATATCAAAATCATATGAAGTAGTAAGACAAGAGTTCCAGTGGTTTCCCCAATTTCAATACAATTTGAGGAGTTTCAAACAACTATGGCACCATGATGACTAGTCCCACTAGCTGTGGCTGGCTCATTTCCACCCCAACCCCACTCGGTTTACTTGCCAGCCCTCCTGGCAGTGCCGTGGGGCTGTCCTGTCGTGCAAACACATTCAAATGATTTGATGACTGAGCACAGCTTGAGAGCAGTCATCATCATTTCTGAAAGTTCAGGTTAAAAGATTTTTTTTAAAGTTTAAATTTTAAAAGTTAATTGAAATAATGTTTGAGCGTCAACTTCTTTTCTGCTTGCTTTAACTGGGAAATATACAGACCTCTGCTTGTCTCCAAAAGAAACACAGTCAAAGGCATGTATAGCTGGAAGAATCCCTGGAAGTGTGCACCTAGAACAATTGTCCATGACATCGCAGCCTTGCAAGGCAGAGTTGGGGAAATTAGAGGGCACCACAAGATCAGCTACTTTCTGTGCTCATCAAGGTACCCATCGTACATCTCCCAGAACCTCCTTTGCCTTTCTGGTCCCCGTGTCTTTTCTCTGCTGGTCACAACTGACCCTCTCAGTTATGCTGGACTGGAAGCACAGTACAGAGGTCCTGGCAAGTTGTCTGTGAAAGGGATGCATTCCAGTCTAAGGAAAGCAGGAGTTTATCATTAAAGGCTTCATAAATAACGATCTGCTCATAAAGAACAAAAATGGAAGTAGAATAGCTTAGAAACACGTGAGCATTATAAATGGCAGAAGCCATGTTACCAGCGTCTGAAATACATTGAAATTGCTATAAATGTTGTGGATCAAGGACCATGAAATTGCATACTGGAAGGAAACTAGTGATATAAAAAGTAATGAAAAAAGCCAGGACTGAACATTAGTGATTTTCTTCATAAAAAGCAAGTTTCCATGACTCATTCATATACTATCAATTATGTGTGTTTAGAGGCTGAATTTTAAGATTGAAATAGTCAACTAAATTTAACTCTGCCATTATCCCTATATTCGTGCAGCAATGTCTTTCCCTGGCAGTCACAGAGAACAGCAAGGTGATTGTGAACATAGGTTATTCACAGAATATTCTGAGTTGGAAGGGACCCACAAAGATCATCAAGTCCAGCTCTTAAACGGCACCACTGCCTCCCTGGCGGGAATCGAACCCCTGGTCTCCTGTATGAGAGGCAGGGATGGTCACCATTGTACAAAATGGATTTCTTATGATAACATCTGCCCAAAACCTGAGTTTACTGCTTATATAAATGAGTGGACAACACGGAGGATATTTTCAGTTCTTCTAGATATTTGCTTGCCAAGGTGACACTGTTTAATTCACATCTCCAAAGAGCTTTATTTCATATTCATTTTTTTCGTAGAGATGTCATTTACATGCAATGTGAACCGAACTTCTTAACGTCCTGAAGTGTGGTGTTTAGAGACAGCTGCAGCCTCACTGGCTCGTGTCAGGGGTGATGATTTTCACTTCCTCCATCTTGGTTTGTGTTCACTTGTTAATAACTTCTTGGAGAAAAAGAATACAAATCCCATATTGTATCTATTCAGAGATCAATCCAGGTGACTAGTCTGCCTCTGGTAGGAATTTTTGGTGGATGCAGGGAGAAAAGTGATGGGAAGAAAACTGTAGATAAAAAAACATTCTTTCCGTCTCTCAGTTTCCAGCTTCTTATAAGCCTTGGAGCATCTTGAGTCAAAGTTTCATCCAGAAACTGCTTAATACTCAGACTCGTCCTCCATTAGCTGAACTGAACACAATTACATCCTTTCGACTGCCACAGCATCCTCAAAGTCTGAGTTCTACAATTTCACAACATATAGTCTGAAAAAGTAATTATTTGTATTTTAACATTGTAATTTAATAATTTAATTGGGTGTCCCTTAAGTTTTCTATTATGGGAAGTCACAAATAATGCTCCCTTTGTTGTCCCAGTCATGAGTTGGCTCTTGAGTAGCTATAGGACATGAGTGTCTCTGTTTTTTCCCCTCCCTACCCAGTCTCAGTGTGTTTTGAGCAACAGCTGCCTTTGGAGGCAGAGACCTGCAAAAACCAGCAGTGATGTGGTGAGGAGATGCCTCTTTAATCATTGTTATTTTGACTGGACAGTATCCATCTTGCCAAGTCCTCCCAAAGTCTGCTTTAATAATGGACACAATGCTTTTTCCATTCTGTCTGTCATTACCCTTTCTTTCAAGTTACAGATTCTTTCCTTGCTCTTTTTTTTCCCTGTATCCAATACTGATTTGGTGATTTTTCCAACACACACTTCTTATGGACATTCTGATCTTGCCTTTCTCATAGTTGCAGTTCACATACAATTATGACACTTCATAATTTCAGGACTTGTGAAAACAAACTTGCAATGATGGAAAGGTCATTTTCTGCAGGAACATTGAGAGGGAAGAATACAGATTTTAATTTCCCCTCTTTATATAGTTGGCTTAGCAGTTCATATTACTTTATTTGGGGACACTTCAGTCATTTTTTGCTGCTGCTTATGTGTTGGTTGTATATTTTGCCATTGCACTTAAAATGATTCAACTTGTAAGAGATTTTAGAACCATACACTCAATTGTCTTTATGCTCTCTGACACAAAATATTCTATTTCTTCTTCTGTGATCTTGTAATAAATATGTCTTTTAAAACATTATTTTATGGAGATAACAGGTAACTTTTCCCCAGAATATTTCCCAGTAAGCAGTACCAGGATAGGAAGTATGGCACTCACGTCACCATTTCTCATGGGAAGGGTGTCTTTCCTGCAGTTCCTGAAGGACTTTACTTCATACCACACTATTGCCATGGAAGTGTTTGACATTGGACTCATCTAAGTCATAAATGATTCATTGCTTTTAATGAAGCAAGGTTGTGATTTCCCCACACTAGATGTTTCTATACTGCCTTCACCATTGTAATGAAAATCTTAAAAGCAACTTTAAATTCAGAGTTTTAATTTGTATCTTTCGGTCACTTGACGATCTGAGGTAGTTCTCTCTTAAGTGGTTAATTTCGAACAAATCTGAATGCTATGCTAATATCTTAAATAAAACAGCAGTGATCTGGAGTTGTCTGATGCTCTTAGTCTTTTTTGTGGAATTGTGGAATCATAGAATGTCATGAGTTGGAAGGAATAAACAAGGATCATTAAAGTCTCTTCTTGGCCCTGCACAGGTCCACCCCAAAAACACACCATGTTCCTGACAGCATAGTCCAAACCCTTACTGAACTCTCACAATCTTGGTGCTGAGACCATTTCCCTAGGGAAATGTCCCTGGAGACGGGCTCTGAGAGGAACCTTTTCCTAATATCTGACTTAAACCTCCCCTGACTCAGCTTCATGATGTTTGCTCAGTCCCTATCACTGGTCACCACAGAGAAGAGATCAGGGCCTGCCCCTTCTCTTCCCCTCATGAGGAGGTTTTAACTGCAATGAGGTCTGCCCACAGTCTCCTCCTCTCTAGGCTAAATGAGACAAACGACCTCAGTCACTTCTCATTTCCCCCTTAGATCCTTCCCTATCTTCATTCCTTTTGGACACTTTCCCATAGCTTTTTCTTCTTGTAATGTGCCACCCAAGACTGCACAAGATGACTCAAGATGAGGCAGCATCAGCACAGAATAGAGTGGGACAATTGCCTCCTTCAACCAGCCAGTGATTTTGTGCCTGATGCGTCCTGGGGTACGTTTTGCCCTTTTGGTCAATTTGTGTCTAATTCTTAAATAAATTCTTGAAAAACATCACCAAAAAACACTGTTTCTTCCTAGCTGCCCACGTAGGTTTGGTGTGCAGGCAGAGGGTCAGTGCCCTGGAGTCTGGTAGGTCCCTGTGATAGGGTTGGGGGGGGTGCAGGGACATCTGGACAGGCATGGGAGAGTCTGGCAGGACAGGAAGGGCCCATCTCACCCCCAGCCTGGAGACCTGGAGAGCAGCAGTAGCAGCTTCAGCCCTGGCTATTGGCCACTTGTCTGAGGATGGGGACAGCCAGGAGCCTCTCCCCACAGCCCATGGACACAGGCACTGCAGACCTGGGCAACAGCAAAACCCTTGGCACAAGGCTGCTCTCAGAGCTATGACAGCCTGTTTTTCTGGATTTAGCAAGGATTATTTTTGAGAAATGCCAGAGAATAAATTTCCCATTTAATATAAATTATTTGTAGCTTTCCTTATGAAGAGCCCCTCACAGTGTTCAAGGCCCATTCTCAGTTGCCCATTAATCATGTATTATGTCATAGCAAGAGCTCCCATGAGTGAGTTTCCTTGATGAGGGTTTCCATCAAAATGCAAAGTGAATATGATTTCAGCAGACATTTATCTATGAATATTAGCACGTGGTTACTCCAAAAGTAATCTATGAAATATTTTATCTGCTGAATATGTCAGCAAAGTAAGTCAAGGCATAAATTGTCAATGTAAATAAATCTGTTCAGATAAATCCAAGTCTGACTACTCTGACAGTTTTTAAACAAAACCTGTAATTGTGCAATGCTTTCTGGTTTGCAGTTATGTTTGGTGTGTGCCATTTGTAGAGCAGGTAATTAAATTGCTTCATGGAGAGTCTCAAAATATGCTAAATGACTTTAAAACAAAGGGTTTATAACCATTTCAGATCTTAGCATTATATAAGATTATTTTGAGATCAAGAAAAACCATACTTAATTTTTTTTGAAATTATTTTATTAACTACCCAAAGAAAGCAAGTGGAATATTTGGACTGTTAATCTCACATTCAGTAGTTCACATGTAAACTAATGCATCCCAACAATAAAAGTCCCAGTAAAACACATCAGTTTTTAGTGATACAAGGGAAAATGGAAGATGAAGATCTTTGCAATGTCAGTTGAATTGCTATTTAAATTAATTTAATGACACGACATCAGTGTATTCAGTGAATTAGTATTGAACTATTTCAAGTTACAAGGAAGCACCTCAGAAGCCAAGCAGCACAAGATAATTGCCATTATGTGCTCACAGAATAATTTCTTTTTTTTCCGTAGGCCTTGACTTAGCAAACCACTCATGTGCCTGCTTCACTGGCAGAACATTTGTATTTGATTAAGAATCTTATGAACAAGAAGCTTTTTCCTGAGATACAGTACAATAAACACTATCGTATCTTAACTGGTAAGAACTTGAAAAGGTCCTGAAATTTTATTTTATAAGAGCTACGTAACTCAACGGAGCAAAGGGAGGGCACACAACACTCCATATGGTTAGGCATGACAGGTCCTGCAAATATTGTCATATATTGTATTGTTAAATTATTACCTTCCATTGGTTCTGTGTTCAAATGCTTTCTGCTCCTGGTTTGGCACTAAAAGTAACATTCAAGAACAGGTTAAAGTGTTCATTGAATGCAAGTGTCCAGTGTACATGTCTCTCAAGCTGGGGAGTTTTCAAGCAAACTAGAGAAAGCTGTTCACACCTTTGTGTGTGCTAGCACAATTTACATATGCACATAGTCATTTGCGTAGTTTACACGACTCAGTGGTGAAGGCGTTTGAAAATGTCACCTACATAGAGCCTGAAATGAAATAAGTATCAGAGACACTTACAGAATATCACCAACAGATTTTCACAACAGCAACTATGTATTGTATTGCTACCACAACCACATAAATGCAAGGGCCATTTCCTTTGTTATCCTTCATGTGAGATATATTGCTAACACAATGCTGAGTGGATGTGTGAAACAAATCAAGTCATTTCACACAGAGCAGCTATTTAAGTGTTCATTTATTTAATCCTGGTAAGAAGCACAACTCATAGCCTTACAGCGCTGAATTAAATTGATCTCTTTTATCTGTTTATCTTGATGGTTATACGTTTGAGCTTTTAGACATCACAGAGATGGATGGCTTCGGGCAAGATACATTGTTTAGTGTTCTACAGTGAAATAGCATCAACCTACATATGTGTCAGAAGTAGCATAAGGATTACTATACAAAGAATATCAGAAGTTAATTGCCCCCAAATTTTATTTAGAGTTATCTGAAAATGTTTGATTTATTGTTGGTAAAGGCTTATCTGTATAGTAAATGCATCTTTAGTTAGTTCTGGTCCCCTTTATGTACCCTAGGAGTCTATCAGCTCTTGTTAACATCAATACTAAAAGTGTGTATGTCTCACTTTTAAAGTTTTGCAATCTACAGGGAAAATGGACTTTTGACATTTATTTCTACAAAATGGACTATAACCAAGATGGACAGTAAATTTTGATGCAATATAATGACATTCAGCTTTAAATGCCTTTTGGCTAATACGTTAACAAGTACTCCATGCAGTCTTTGAGCACTGAGAGAGAAAAGATACTTGTATCCATAGCAGCAATGCGCTAGTAACCAGTCTCTATTTCTCCTTACTGTCTGTTGTAAGGAAAATGTATCAAATGATCTTCAGAGCAGGGAGGAAA
>WEKX01000417.1:16666-27511 GCA_013390025.1 Pitta sordida
CCTCTTCTTCCAGGCTGATGACACCAGAACGAGAGGGCACGGCCTCAAGCTACACCAGGGGAGGTTTAAACTTAATGTTAGGAAGCGGGTTTTCACAGAGAGAGTGATTGCACGTTAGAATGGACTGCCCAGGGAGGTGGTGGAGTTGCCGTCCCTGGAGGTGTTTAAGAGAAGACTCGACGAGGAGCTGAGTAACATTGTCTAGCTAGGGGGTGTAGGGCTGGATGATCCTGGGTCCCTTCCGGCTCGAAGTGGCCTGCTAGACTGTGAGGGAACTAGGTTTATGCTGCCACTCTGGGATGTGCTTTTGGTCTCTGTACGGGTGTTAGATGGTGAGTTGGACTAGATGATCCTTGTGGGTCCCTTCCAACTCATAGTATTCTGTGATTCTGTGATTCTGTGAATTGCAACGTATCTAATAATGTTGCTTCAGTTTGATCTTTTCAGCTTTAGACAGATTCTCTTTTTTGCATTATTTTTGTCCCCTGAAAACTAGAAAGCTTTTATAAATGAGCTTTTGAAAATGAGCTAGAATATTTTTTTTAAATGTGAAAGAAGCATTTCATAGTTGACATAATTAACACAATTAATTTGGTATCCAGTTTCAGGTTTGTGGGGTTTTTTAAATATAGATTTGTGAATTCAAAGTTAATAAAGGTGGGACAGTGTATCGGGTCCTGGAAGACAGTTTAAGGAAAAATTACACATTATGGCTGAAAAAAATGGAATTTTTAAAAGAAAACTGCATCACTATTCCAAAGCATGGAGTACAGGTTTCCCAGGGAAGCTGTGAAATGCCCATCTTTGGTGATGGTCCTGGGCACCTTTCTGTACGTGGCCCTGCTTGAGCAGGGATTTGGACTAAATGACCTCCATAGGTCCCTTTCAATGTCAGCTATTCTGCGAACCTGTGATAACCATGTGTTAAGCCTGTATTGCTTAGGTGCTAGATTTTTGACTGAATAAGGTGCTTGGAAGTGAAAAAGACAGGTGTAAAACCCCACCACATTTAATTTTATTTATTTTTAATGATCTTACTAACCAATATTTATGTCTTTCTTTTCTTTTTGCACAAATTCAGAACACATGTATCTAATTCCACATAAGAAATTCATCTCTCTACACTTAATAGTCTTGATTTTCTCAGTATCTTTCAAGTGAAACAAATACAGCTTCAGCCAGATTTTAGCACAATTTGGAAAAATATTTAGTTTACTTTACCATTTATTTATTTGGGGTAATTACATAGCTCAAGAGAAGGCTAATGGGATATATAATCTAACACCATGAAATAACCAGTGTAAATAAGGTCACTGTGATTAGTGATCAGAGCTTTCTTTGACATTTCAATGGGTCATTGAATACCTTTGTGAACTGAAATTGGTCTCGTTCTGGTTCAAAGAGTCTCATTGTTGGTTTTTTACCTCAGAAAACATCAGCTTTTGTTGACAATTTCCACTGACAGATCAAGAACTTTTACAGTAAGTCTGTTTGAGAGAAGAGTTACAGGTGTAATTTAGGTATGTTTTGATGCTGCCTGATGCTCTCTGATATATCTATATAAAGTTGGTTGTTTCAAGTTCATCAGATTAGATGCCTCTGGGTTTTGTTTTTAGAAAAAAGTATGTTATTAATTTTAAGCAAATATATGTAATTTTAAATGACACTTTATCTTAATTTTGTTCTATTATAACAAATCAATTCTATTTGAAACAATTTAGATACAGCTTTATTGTTAACAGTGTTTATTGTACATGCGAAGCTGATTTGTGTTCTGAGCTTTACTGTATTTTGTTCTGCTCTTTTAAAGACTTTTGCAGATTTTTTTTTTATTTACTAATTAAATTCTTTCAAAAACCTTGAGTTAGTGAACCCTTGAACTAGTAAAAATCAAGACTTTGCATGGCAAAATAGCTTAATTGTAGGGTGTGAATAAGCATGATTTTCCTGGGAATTTTGCTTGGAGATTTGTTTAAAAAAATATTCCATGTGTACTCTGAGGCTGTTGAAGTAATATATATTGTGAAGACTGATGTAAGGCACAACTGTGGCAACTTATTGGATCACATCTCCATGACTTTCCCCACACCATCTATTAATTCATCAACAGAGAAGATACAGATTTAATTTTTGCTTACCAGCATCTGAAGTACCAGCTTATACTGCTTTCCTGCTGCCAACCATGCTAGACAATAAAATCGTGATTTTTTGTTAAACATCTATAGCAATGAAAGACTATAATTTACAAGTTATGCATAGATAGTTTTTATTTTGAATAAGAACGTAAGCCTATGCCTAATGGTTGTTTTTGAACTAAATGCTCATGAAATATTAAACTCATTTTGCATTTAGTTTATTCATGTCAAGTAAGAGATTAAAAGCCTAGGGGTTTGTGAGTTTGAAAAATGATGTTTAAAAGCTCATAAAAAAATACTAAATAATTTATTCTCCTCTCCAGATAGCATGTATAACCTTCTCCTGTAGCAAACATACTCACTAGTGCCAGTCACATAATTCCTTAGATATGATGGAACCATTGATTCTTCAGCTAATACTTTCATCCTGGTTTGGACAATTCTGCCATACTTGTTGCAGTACTCAGCTTTGTATTTTAAGAAACAGATACACAAAAACATCATTAACAGAATACAGACTTTTTCACTGAAGACACGATAAACACTTGGTTTGATGGAGGGGTTTAGACTGAATGTTAGGAAGAGGTTTTAAACAGAGAGAGTGATCGCTCATTGGAATGGACTGCCCAGGGAAGTGGTGGAGTCACTGTCCCTGGAGGTGTTTAAGAGAAGACTGGATGAGGAGCTTAGTGACATGGTCTCGCTGGGGGGTGTAGGGCTGGATGGTCCTGTGGGTCCCTCCTGGTTCAGAGTGGCCTGTGCGCCTGTGAGGGATCTAGGTTTATGTTCACACCTCTGGGGTGTGCGTTTGGTCTCTGTACGGGTGTTAGATGGTGAGTTGGACTAGATGATCCCTGTGGGTCCCTTCCAACTCATAGTATTCTGTGATTCTGTGAATTGCAACGTATCTTGAGAGTTTTCAGAATATAGTTGACTAAAAGAAATAAGAGCAAGGTAATTCTTCTCTTGGGTATGGCAAGTACGAGATATTTTTTTAACTCCATGCTGCTGGTTCCACAATTATGTACAGTCCAAACAAGGTAACTGTTTACATTGTTTTGGTCTATGCAGCAAGAGAATTTCAAGGGTCAGTGGAAGTTCCCTTATAAAGTCTTTCACCTTATCCTCAGTGTTAACATTCATACCTACATCTCTGGTCTGTCCCCTCTGTCTTTTCTATACTTGACTTTCAGATATATTAGACAGACTTTATTCCCACTAAAAGGCTCTGAAATTATTGCAATAAAATGTTTGATAACCATGTTAAAGGGTGTACCTTGAATATTACTTGTACATTTCTTTTGCATAGTTTGTATCCAAAACATAGAGACACTATGTGAAGATTTTTCCTATTTCCTTCATTGTGTATTCAGAGACAAGGAGAAAATAATGGAGATTTTATAATTTTTTATCGGATAACAAAAACGTATTCAAAAAAATATCAGCTTCAAAGTATCATTGAATTCCCCTCTCTGCAATAATTCCTACAGAGCCCGGCTGCAGTGTTTCCATTCTGCTCCACCCTCTGTTCCATCCCCCTTAGCAGGTGTTTGCTGTTGTGCAGAGAATCATTATGGGGCTGACCACCATGTTCCATCCAGATTCACAGATTCACAGATTATTGTGAATTGGAAGGGACCCACAAGGATCATCAAGTCCAACTCTTAAACCACACCACTGCCTAGCCAGCGGGAATCGAACCCTGGTCTCCCGCATGACAGGCGGGGACACTCACCACTGTACTAGAGTAGCAACTGAATTTTACCCTGTAATTTCCGTGCTGTTAAAAGTTCTGTTAGAATGTGAATATATATTTTCAGTTTACTCTAATTTTACCCCCAGCCATCTCTACACACCCAGTCCAATATTCATTTTCAGTAGGTTTATGGCATCACTGTCTTGTTTTATTTGGTATATAAACCCTGAAAATCACTAAATCTTACTCATTACCTTGGGCAGAGCTGAAAAGATCCAGGAGGATACCTAGTGAAAGAACCTATAATAAACTTCTAATACTAATACAAGGGAATTCTTTCTCAACATAGATTTGAAGCACTGGATTTGGCAGATCGCATTGTTTTTATTCCAGCAAATGTTACTATTGAGATTAATGTGAATTTTTAATATAAAGGTTTTAGACAGAAATGTGAAAAACCTCTTGATAAACATAGAATCACTTGGAGAAAAAACAACTGATTTTTTTAAATGCAAGGTGCAAAACTTAGAGGTGCCACATTACTTACAGAAAGGTATAATTTACTTTCATTACATAAAATCTGCTTTAGATAGAACAATGTGGATCATTCCGGAATCTGACAGCTGAGGATAGAAGTATTTTCTCATGAGAGTATAATAATGCTATCAGAGAAGGCAATAAGGCACCTACAGAATCATGATAAAGAAAATGGTATGTATTGATTATTTTAAGTCTGTCAAAAAAATTTGTCTAATCTATCTCAACAGCCACTAAAGCAGCTGAAGTCATTATTGAAAGGTTGACCTATCTGCTCTACAGCCAGCTCAGTTCTCATTCTGGAGTGGTTTATAAAGGATCATGGATGTGCTCTATATCATATGCTTGAGTCTCAGCATCAGTTTTTGTTACAGTAATTGTGACCAAAAGACCTAAAGAAAAAAATTCAAGTGCAATGTATCTCCTGTGAAATTCATCAAACACTTAAAAAAAAAAATTGTTGCCCTGACAGCAATAATTCACTCTCTATTTGTATTTGCTCTATTTACAGTTCTTTTTACATCTGCTAGAGCACGTTATTTACACTAATGTACATGCAAGTAATCATATCAATGTTATGGTGTATGAAGCTTGTACGTTTTCAGTTTAAAATATACTAGAGGTTATGTCAGTCAGGTCAAATACTGTCAGCCAGACATGATGCATCTTCTCTTGTTATATATTCTTAATGATCATGGCAGGAGTAGGAAGAGTTTCTAGCTCAATGACAGAAAAATCTCAAATGTAAATAACGTTTCTGTATATTCTCTTCTGTATCATCAGCATATGTAGAGCTTATTCACAGGTTCACAGGATGTTCCGAGTGAACCCACAACCCTGGAGCCATGGGCACAATGCACCATCCATCCAAGCCTCCCATTATCTAGACCATGTCACTGAGTTCCTCATTGAGTCTTTTCTTAAACACCTCCAGGGATGGTGACTCCACCACCTTCCTGGGCAGACCATTCCAAAGAGAGATCACTCTCACCATGGAAAAGTTCTTCCCTACATCCAGTATAAACCTCCACTGGTGTAGCATAAGGCCATGTCCTCTTGTTCTGGTGCTGGCAGCCTGAGAGAAGAGATTTACACCCACCTGGCTGCAACCTCCCTCCAGGTAGTTGTAAACAGCAGTGAGGTCACCTCTGAGCTTCCTCGTCTCCAGGCTGAACAGTCCCAGTTGCTGCAGTTGCTCCCGACAGGGCTTGTTCTCCAGTCCTTTCACCATCCTTGCCACCCTTCTCTGAACCCTCTCAATCAGCTCAACATCCTTCTTAAACTGGGGAGTCCAGAACTGGACACAGTACTCAAGATGTGGTCCGTTTCTGCTCTGAATTTCTGGCCACTCTTGTAGTCTTGGAACTCTGGTCCAATGTCTTTCCTTTAAACAATCTGACTGCAATGTTTCAACTCTGAAATTCATGTCCTGGGTCTCCCACGCATCTTCCCCATGGTCACTCACGCACATATTCCCTCAGCATTTGATAGCACTCAAGTATCAAATTTATCATATCCATCTCTGGGTATGATAGATAGCAAACCATGTAGGCTCAGAAGAGGACCCTTATAGCAATCGCCAATTTTAAAAGCACTTGGAGAAAGATACTTAAAAAATATCCTTAAAGTTCAAGCTGAGCATTTGGATTGGGCAGAGAGGGCACCTTGCCTCATTATTTTTCAATATATGACATCAATACATGACATATGGTGTCAATAAAAACATCTTTTTCCTTTAAAAGGAATCTATTTCCACAAGTTCATCTGCAAATTAAACTCTTATTCCTTGGTCCCACTCATCCCATCTGTGCAAAGAAAATGTACTGCTCTGGGGAGCAGTTGGAGTCAGTGGCTGTATTTTGTTTTGCTGTGGGCTCCACATTCTGGATTAGTCACGTTCCTTGAGCAGAGTACTTTTCTGCAGTATAAGACAGCACACACTGTTTATTATGTGAGTTTATTAGACACTCAGCATATAAGGAAAAAAAATGTTCAACTACTATTCATCAGGCTCCAGTCTGCCCCACCAGAATTTCTGTTTCTGGATGCATTTGAAATTTCATAGTATCTGCTTAAATGCTCTACCTATATGTCTGTTCATAATTTTCCTTAGTTTTGCTTTTTAATTGTATCTGCTCTGGAAAAACAAAGTTAGCCACTGTTCTAAAAATAAAAAATTCGCCCTTTGCAATTTGACTTTAAAAATATTTGCAGTTTCAAAAAGTATACTCTTCACCATGCAAAAATTAGTCTGAAGAGAGATTTGTGATCAAAAGAGTCCTTTTCAGCTTCTTAAACTAGGATAGATTCAAAAGTTGAAGGAACAAATGAATGAGGATAGAGTATGGCTGATATCACAGATGTCACCTTCATGCCTTGGGTGCAGTTGAAGTTTTTGTGAGAGTTTTCTATGAGACTTGATTAAAATTTGCTGTTTAGAGCAGCCACAAAGGAACCATGAAAAAACTTTCAGCATCATGTGAGTCTTATATACCTGTGTTCCAGTAGTACTGTTATCTAGAGAAGACTTAGGCTTTCTTATTGCAACTACCAAGTTATTTTAAGATAAACTTCTATGTCTTCTGACTTCAGGTTAATTATGCCTCTGTTTTTAATAGCAAAACAAACTGCCTGCAAGACAACTGGATCAGCAGTGGCATGGAAGGAGCTGGGGAGCAGTATAACCCCCTTGTAATCCAAGAGGAGGTAGTCAGAGACTTGCTGAGTGGCTTGGACCCTCATAAGTCTATGGGACCAGATGGAAGCCACCCGAGGGTGATGAAAGAACTGGCAGATGAACTCGCCAAGCCACTCTCCATAATTTACCAACAGTCCTGGCTTACTGGGGTTGTGCCACAAGACTGGAAATTGGCCAATGTGACACCCATCCACAAGAAGGGTAGGAAAGATGATCCTAACAACTACAGACCAGTCAGCCTGACTTCAGTCCCATGCAAAGTCATGGAACAGATGGTCTTGTGTGCTATTACACAGCAACTGCAGAACAACCATGACATTGGATCTAGTCAGCATGGATTTCAGAGAGGCAGGTCCTGCCTNGGGCACGGTGTCAAGCTATGCCAGGGGAGGTTTAATCTTAACGTTAGGAAGCGGTTTTTCACAGAGAGAGTAATTGCATATTGGAATGGACTGCCCAGGGAGGTGGTGGAGTCACCATCCCTGGAGGTGTTTAAGAGAAGACTCGATGATGAGCTTAGTGACATGGTCTAGCTGGGGTGTGTAGGGCTGGATGACCCTGGGCCCCTTCCGACTCGGAGTGGCCTGCTAGACTGTGAGGGATCTAGGTTGGTGTTACGCTCTGGGATGTGCTTTCGGTCTCTGTACGGGTGTTAGATGGTGAGTTGGACTAGATGATCCCTGTGGGTCCCTTCCAACTCATAATATTCTGTGATTCTGTGATTCTGTGATTATATTAATTTTAAAACGTTACCAAAAATGTCTTTTTTAGGAATAAAAAGCATTTGTTTTTTCAGTGGAATAAACTTCCAGCCATTTTAGAGCAGATGGTTTATTTTTTCTTGTAAGAAAGGTAAAAATAATGTATTGCATATATGACTGAAATTGAAGTTTGTGTTAATGATTTAGTAGATAGCAAATTTTCAACAGTAAACTCAGAATAAGTAAAAATAAATAGAAAAAGACAATAAGTTCTTTATTCCAAAATATAACCCATTTAATTTTCTTGTTGTGGGAATAATCTTATTAATGAACAAGACACACAGGTAGTATATAGACATGGTTTACGTTTTGCTGTCATAAACACATTAGATAACCTTGTGTGGAAATTATATGCCTTTGCATCCACTTGTTCTCTAGAAAATGCAATATTCAATCTGGCAGGTAGTAGGACACACAAAGGACCTTATGTTATCCTCAGGAAAGGGAAACTTAAAAACCTCTGTGAGTTGACAAAGCTTACTGATGATCATAGCACAAGTGATCCAGACTGCTTACAAGCTCTAAATGCTACAAATTTATGGATAAGGTACATCTTTGCCTAATTAGGATTTTTCTCCCCCTTTCTCCTTTTAAAAGCAAATATTAATCATTTTCTTTAATCCTGACTTTTTGACACTTGGAAAATGTTGAGGCTTTTTGATGGTGCTTATTTTCAGTAATAATCGTAGATGTACATATAAACAAATTTCTGCAGCATGCCAGCATTTTTGAAAATAGTATGTTGTTACCCATAATTGTTTCTACGTGAAAATTTAAAAAGCTGATACAAATTCTAGGTGACAGCTTTGCAAGAAAGCAGACAGACACAAAGATATTAATAATGTAAAGATAACACTGCTTTCATACAATCCAATTTAAATACTTTTTAAGATGGTTTACAATGTTACATAAAAACATGTTTTCCATGCTGCTTGTATTAAGCTCCAGTGCACCATCCATATTTGTTTCTGAAAACCACATTCAGAGACAGCATGCTCTGAAATTAAATTCTGAGCTATTCTTGCATTTTCATCCTGTGTAAGCTTTGTTTCTATGTCCGCAAAGACTGTTTTATAGATTTCATTCTTTTTACAATTTTAGATAATATTATTGTGTTTATGTGTATTTACTGTACCTGAATAGAAATACATATACCAAAGGATGCTCACCTGGACATCTCTTGGGTCTTTACCATCAAAGGTACTGCACCATAATAGCATTCACATGGGATAATGTATTTCCTACTTGAACAATATTTCAGGGCATTAAACTGCATAGGATCTGTTGGGAGAAAAGGGTTAAAAGCAGAAGAGTAGTGAGGAGGATGGTAGATTCACTCAAGTGACCTGGCAGCTGGGAATGCCAAGGTCTGGAGAAGAACAATGTGGGAAACCCCATATATTATGCCCTTTGTTGTTTCTCTGTTTTCTGAAGTGGAAATTCTGTCTAGAGCTAATGTAGGTGTTTTGAGAGACTTGGAGGCATTCTTACAGTCATGCTTGTGCTCTGTGTTTTGGGAGAGAGAAGATCAAAGCTCAGTGATCATAAAAAAACCCAGGGGAGATCACAGCATGGTGGTAAACTGCATGTGCATGAGCCCTTGACAAATGGGTGCCAACAGCAGGCCCACTGCCCACTGCCCACTAGGATGGACTGAGCCTAATGCTGCCTCTGTTCCTGCTTGTGTGTCTCCTCCTGGATGTTGCATTGGCATCCTTGTGTTAGCGAGGTTATGCCACAAATTTACTCTTTTCATTTCAGCTGTGTTTTGTGTTTGTGCTGGCTCCCTGCCTCTGTCGACTCACACAGCATCTAAAATATTTGTCCCCACCACCAGTTCTGTATTTACCTGCAGAACACCATGCCCATAAACAATTATTGTGTACTCTAATGCTTTACAGACAACATACCAAATAAAATAAACAACACCAATTTTACACAATGCAAAAAGGTCGGGCGCCAAGGGCATATGAAAGTTCTATATCTTCAGGAAAAATGAGAAAACACAGCAAGGTCTCCTGTCTGTCCTCTGTCCTCACTTCCTTAAACCAGATATAATTTCAGGCAGGTCTTTTCTTGCATCTACAGATCCTCTTTGTAATGATGGTTAACAAAGAAAAATACATTAATAATTTTTTTTTTCAGATCTTCTGATACTCCATAGTCAGCAGCACTTCAGAGGTGCTCTTCAGCAAAAGCTTCTTTAAGAGTGAAGTCTGTATGTTGAGATGACAGTCACCACTGGTGACACTTGTGTAAACTATCCAAGAATGTGACAGGCATTCCAGTGACCTGACAGCAAGTTACCTGTGGCAGCTACTCATGGGTTATATGATCTTCTATGATGTCAAATTAAGGTTGCAACTTTGATACAGCTGTGTAAAGACATGTCTATTACACTAAGCCATGAGGATTGATCAGAAAACAGTGGGGTGATATTTAGGATCACTTAGACACCATGAAGATTTTCCTCTGTCTGCATATATTTTGACTGTATAGGAGCTGTAGTACTTCAGTATTTGTGATTAAATTGTTGTCATATGACATTTATAGTGCTGATATGGTAAAAGGAATGATATGGTAAGAGGAAGGTACAGGAAACACCTTTGGCACTTTAATTAAATTCTCTCTACTTTCAGTTAATAAGCATCCAAACTATAGTAGTTACATATACATGATAGAAAATGTAGTCTTTATTTTTATTTTTATATCATATACATGATAGACAATGTAGTCTTTATTTTTGGGTCTGCAAGGACTGTTTTATAGATTCAATTCTTTTAATAATGTTAGATAATATTGTGGTGTCTCTTATGTGTATTTGCTGTACCTGAATTGAAATGCACCAGCTGATGATTCAAACTTTGGGAATTAACCAACCTAATGAAAATGTTTGTGTGCTACTCAGTGCTCTACTACACATTACAGTAACGCATATGGTTTTTCCCCCAGGCATTTTGTGGTTTTGAATTACTGAGATTAAAAGAGTTACATGGCCGGAACCAGGCGAATCACAGC